>SCLH01000134.1:130526-145126 GCA_004367855.1 Oikopleura vanhoeffeni
CGTCCAAATACATTTTGTTTCGATAATTATAAACTTTATAACAAAGAGATTTAAGATACAAAAAGTTTAACAATGAGTCCCAAAGCTAATCACCCCCTGTTTTGCGGAGGTGGTTCAACTCTGAGGTTTTTACAATAAAAAACTTTTATGGGCAGGGGCTCGCTGATGGGTTTGAATCAAGTAAAATTTATTAAAAAATGTTTGCTATTTTCTACTTTAATTTTAAATCAAGTAATTTTTCATTATGCTGTTTAGTTTAAAATGTTTAGCCAATTTTTATAATAATTTCTTAATTTTTGGATAGAGACCGTATACCCCAACTCGAATCGATAAGAAATTAGAGTTTGAGTCCTAATCTACCATTTAACGTAGTGCACGTGTCCGGTACTAAATTCCGATTAATTTATGGTACAAAAAACAATTTTTCATACAAAGTAATTTCTCAGAATTTTTCTCAACGAAGGAAGGGACACAAGAAGAGAAAAGAGATTAATAATGGATTGTTTTCCAAAAATGTACTTAATGCAAGTACCTTAATTTTTGTGGGCAATCCATTATCGTTTGTGTTACAAATGAAGAAATTAATTTTATGATATAGATAATGTTATGCATATTGGTATAATTAGTTAGTCCTAAGCGCAATTTAATGTGTGAAATAGTTTGTTGAGCTTTTTGTATAAGTAAGGGTTTTTCGTTGTGCCTCCATCCTCTTGTTTCCAAGCAATTTTTGTCCTCTCAAGTTTGTTGGGGCATAAGAGTTTAATCAATCATGAGCAGTCGTCCTTCTTCATTTTTTCTTAATTTTTTCAGCCATTTTAAGGATTTTACCTTTTTGCTTCCGTGCGCCCTGCCGTGGAGATTTTTATTACTCATTTATCAATTTTTATGTTAATTATTTTTTAATTATAATGAAAGAAAGAGTTTTTTATAACTTTTCATATTTCATTTTCTATTGTTGTTAATATAGCTGAGATTGAGCAGTTTTTCAACCGAGCCGTTTTTTTTCAACCTTCTAGTTAAACATATGTGAAATATTGATCCTGAGCACCTATAGAATTAGCAAGAAATTAAGATAGGGTTTTTTTTTTATTATTTATTTCTAATATGCTATTTTACCGTTTCAATGTCCCCTTAACGTGTTGCACCTGTACCCCTTAAGTTTTAAAGCCCTAGCTACCGATACCCCCTTGATCACGCCCCAATATTTAAATCTCATTTTTAGTGAGTAATTAAGATAGGGTATTTTATTTATTATAATAAGCTACTCACCCCATAATAGCCTTAAAGCGAGTTGCTACCTGTACCCCCTTAAGTTTTTAGTATTTTTAGCATAGCTACCTATACCCCCTCAACCACGGCCCTCTTCAAAAAATCCACGTTTTTATCCCTAATTTCAAGAATTTATACCGTATAAAATTTAATACGTCTTACTTTTTTATTAATGTTTTTATATTATCATAATCACAATAGTTCACATATTAAGAACTTTTGCGGCGATTCTATGAAAAACGTCCTTTTTTTGCAAATTTTGTTCAAATATTGTTTTCTTGATTTTTCCCGAATATTTTCAAGAATAATCGATCTACTGCAATTACTGTAGCCCTGAGCGCTGATTGGCTGGCTGCGTTAAATGATCCGAATCCAATAATGATACTTAAAAATTTATAGAAGGCTGTCACCTCCTTATATCTCTCAGAATATATTATCAGTCGTCACTGACTAGCTGATATTAACTTTCGGTTTAACAGAAAAAACAATTTCGACTGATATTTAACTATTTTTTAAAAACTACTTGCTTACGAAAAAGAACATATCCCACCTAAGTCTACTCAAACTTTCATTAAGGGAGTAAGAGATACATTTTATATGAGCCACTTCAAAATACAAAATAAATGCGGTTCTTTCAGTGACCTTTGTGATGCCGAATCATATTTTATACCGATAAATTTTCCAAAGCTGAACGAACAAATTGTTCACAAAAATTTCAACCTATTTTGAAGTGGGCTTAAAAATTAGTTTGAGTACTGCCCACAATTATTTCACAAAATTAGTAAACTCTGGATTCTGCACTTTATGTTTTCGAAACTTACAAGTCTTAAAATCTCCCATTAGCCTGATAATGAATCTTCGAAACGTTGCTATTTGATAAATAAGTAAATATTTTTTAAAATGATCATTTCTTCAATATCTCCTAGAAGTTTGAACATAAACAACTCAAAGTGATACAATGTGATGCCTTAATTATTTTTTGTTCAATTAAGGATATAATGTAGCCTTGAAACATCAATATCACATGTAAAGCTGATTGGGAAACAAATGCAAACAATTTTCTAAATTTTGGAATTTGCTTCTTCATTATCAATAATCTCATCATCATTCAATAATTAGATTATGTGGAAAACTGTTGAGTTTCTAAATAAAATGAAAAAAAATATTTTTTATAATTTCAAGGGGGGGGGAATACCTAGTCATAGGTCGTCGTAAATTAAATATGCCTAAAAAGGGCGGGGGCATTATCTAGTCATGAAGGCAATATCTAGGTAACCACTGTATATCAAAAGGAGATTAAAATGATAAATCAATCATTTAGGTTTTACTAAAAATGCATATTTTATTATTTTTTCTGTACAAAAAAGGTATAAAACAATTTATGTGGCAAAATGATAATTGTAACCAAAGTTCATTATCTGATACAGAACACCGCTAGATAATCTTGTTTTATAACTCGAAATCTTAGAATAAGATTTGTTCAATCAAGGATTACCATTTTTGTCTAGTTCAAACAATTGACAAAATAACTGGTAATCCCATCGTATTCAGTGACCGTTATAGACTAATTTGCTCTGACATCACACGTTAAATTACTTCGTAAATAATTCGATACAAAATCTGCTAGCCCTGAAAGTAGTATTTTATCTAAACCAGATTTCAGATGCCGTTTGAGTTTAATTTCCGCTTAGTTTAGGTAGAAATGATCGAAGTAGTAAAGACTTAATCCACAGCTCTTCTGTGATATTCAAGCCTGATTTAGCACAAAATCACAATAGAAAAGTTCACTGTTAGAAAACGTTTAGAAGGTTATCTTTATTAAATAAACCAGATATTATAGTTATTTACGGGATTTTAATTTTCCTGGTGTTGTAAAGGAACGTATCTCGCAATTTAAGTTATATCTACTGTAACTGAGCTACCAGCTGGCGTATCCTAGTATTTACCAATATATTTTTTTGTTCGAAGTCGAAAAATGAAGCAAAATTTTTGCGATTTTGATTTCAAACACTTGGAACTATCCCTTTACACTTTTTGTTAGAACTGCGAGCCACAGACGTTAAAATCAACGTTAAAAGGAGTAGCGGCTACGCATTCTAACCAAAAAAGTGATTAAAGGGATAATTCGCAGGATTCCTGGAATAAAAAGAATTGACAACAAAAAAATCGGATCAAGATCAATCATTGGAGATATAAAATGAAGAAATATTATAAACCCAAAAATTGATTAAGCTTCTAAAAGAGATCGTAAGGAAGTTAATAATCGGAAAAATAGTTGGTGACTAGTAGTCCTGACTACTTGTTGACACATAATGAAGTTGACTTTTTCAACCACTATAAGTGTATCTTCTCAACAAAATTATGGTGTGGAGTCTGTTAATAAGGTAATCGCATCTCTCCATCCATTGAAGGTTCTGATATAAATCACGAATTGGTTAATAACTCATTTCAAATCTCCGCCCCGACTCATTTGGAATCACGAAAATCGTCGATTGATTCACGATAAAGTTGCCGCGATCACCAAGTCAAAAATGAAAATTCCAGATTCTTAAAAATGCCTGGAGGTGGGGTAATTCGACCCCAGGGAAGAAAAAAGTTCATATGGACTTTTCTCCTAATTTTAACTCCTAGGTGTCAAAACGACCATTTTTTGACTGGAAGAAGTTCAAACTTGAATAGAGGGTCCACACAAAAACCCTATTCACAAGTTGAGCCTTGAACAATTTCACGCTAAGAAAACTGCAAAACATATTTAAATCGGGATGGGGTAGGCACCATTTTACACATGTTAAGTTGTTCAAAAACACCGAATTACACAAAATTGCAGTTCGCCGAAAGATAATTCTAGGATTAATTAGGAAGTACTTAAACAAAAATATATTCGATGGAATGAGCCTTGAGAAATTCACGCTAAATAAGGTGCAAAAATATTTTTAATTTTTCCCCACAAATTGGCTTAACACGGAAAATGCTTCAATCGCGCGCACCTAATCACGATTAGATTTATTTTCTCAGTTAAATTAAGCTCCAAATTACACACGAATAGATTTGAAATTTATTCGAATACAATCGTGTGTCTAAACCGATTAAAAGTAGATTTTAAAAAGACGGTGTTGCCAAAAAATCCAACAGGTACCCCTAATAACATATTGAAATTCTGACATATCGGTTAGGAAGTCAAAACATAAGCCGGAATCAAAAACTCAGGTTTTCTCGACCATGCTCAACGTTAAACCATAAAACGTACGTAAGACGCAATGACAGCATAAGCTTTGAGAATTCACCCTTGCTCTTACGCTGATACCCAGTTATCTTCGGTATTCTTTGGTACAATATTTTATTGTAAAAATTAACTTAGAACAAATGACACAAAGTTTTACGCGAATAAATTATATGATCACGCAAAAAAGATAACTCCCAGTATCACGGGTTAAAGATGTAAAGTGTTAAATCGTCGCGAAGTAAGAGGCGGTGCAAAATCTCGAAAGATAAATTTACATTTTTCACCCTAATTCGCTGAGTATAGCAATTTGTATTTTAGAATCTGAAATTAAATGAATGTTATTATTTTGATGAACTTTTATTCATTATAGCATAATTGAAGGTCTTAATGGACTTGAAAAAAGAATTTCAAAGATTCAAGTGAATTTTGAAACTATTAAATTCAAAGTCTCGACATGGAGTTTCTTACAGAACAAGTTAAAAAATAATATTTTGAATTTCGATTGAATATTCGGCAAACTATCAGAAGTCCTATTTCAGAAAACAAAAGCTTTCAAAAATCGTATAAATGGTTGACTTGACAAATCCAAAATCTGGCCATTAGTTAATAAACCGAATTGTCATATCTGCGGTCCGTTGATACAAAAAGGTACACATGCCGATATATTTTGGGATCCAGGGAGAATTCAAAATTCAACTAAAGCCCTCTCTGATGCTAAAACCACTTTATCGCAAAACCGATATGCGACCATTAACTAAATTTTCATGACCGTTTCAGAATATCCTTTCGAACCCCTAAGATTAAAACGGTTTTGAATTGTACAATACGTAATTGTGAACGAAAACGTTTTTGAATTCAAAGGGTTGGAAATAAGAATAGAGAACTTGAGCGCCTTTTAGTGCAAAGTACTCTCTTAAGGTATGTTGAGGATACTTAAAAATGGTCTTTTTCGGGCATCAGAATAAAACATATAACGAATTCTTCCTATGAACAAACTCGAAGAAAAAATGATTGATTATTTTTGGAGCGCTAAAACACAGAAAGTACGTTTGACAAACTGTACTCATCATCATTACTAACATTCTTTTTGTGTAATAACGGAGTTTCTAGATTTGGTAAAACATTTTGATACTAAAATCGAATTTTTTCATGGTAAGTATTAAGAATTATGAATTTTGAACGAATTTCAAAAGATAAAGTAAAATAAATTGATTTGAATTAGATTAAAGTATGATGTAATCTTAATTTTGGGATATGCCCGACTCACTTTATATAATGAGCGGGAGATCNAGTTATTTACGGGATTTTAATTTTCCTGGTGTTGTAAAGAAATCGTATCTCGCAATTTAACTTATATCTACTGTAACTGAGCTACCAGCTGGCGTATCCTAGTATTTACCAATATATTTTTTTGTTCGAAGTCGAAAAATGGACAAAATTTTTGCGAATTTTGATTTCACACTTGGAATATCCCTTTATCACTTTTTTGTTAGAATGCGTAGCCACAACGTTAAAATCACACGTTAAAAGGAGTAGTGGCTACGCATTCTAACCAAAAAGTGATAAAGGGATATTCGCAGGATTCTGGAATAAAAGATATTGACAACAAAAAATCGGTCAGATCAAATCATTGGAGATATAAAATGAGAAATATTATTAAATCAAAAATTTAATTATAGCTTCAAAAAGAGATCGAAGGAAGTTAAAATCGTAAAAATAGTTTGGTTGACTAGTAGTCACTGACTACTTGTAACACAGAATGAGTTGACTTTTTCACCATATAAGTGTAATCTTCTCAACAAAAATTATGGTGTTGTGATTCTGTAGAGGTCATCTCTCCATCATTTGAGGTTCTGATATAAATCACGAATTGGTTAATAACTCATTTCAAATCTCCGCCCCGACTCATTTTGGAATCCGACAAATCTCGATTGAAAGTCACGATAGAAGTGCCGCGATTCACAAGTCAAAAATGAAATTCCAGATCGTCTTAAATGCCTGCGAGGTGGGGTAATCGACCCCAGGGAAGAAAAAAGTTCTATGGACTTTTCTCGCTAATTTTAACTCTCAGGTGTCCAAACACCATTTTTTGACTGGAAGAAGTTCAAACTTGAATAGAGGTCACACCTAAGAAACCCATATTCACAATTGAGCCCTTGAACAATTTCACGCTAAGAAAAGCTGCAAACATATTTTAAATCGGATGGGTAGGCCCATTTTACACATGTTAAGTTGTTCAAAAACACCTATCTACAAAAAAAATTGGTTCCGAAAGATAATTCTAGGATAATTAGGAAGTCGTCTTACAAAAACTATTTCGATGGAATGAGCTGATAAATTCACGCTAAAATAAGGTAGCAAAAATAGTTTTAATTTTTCCCCACAAATTGGCTTAACACGGAAAATGCTTCAATCGCGGCCACCCTAATCACGATAGAGTATTTTATCAGTTAAATTAAGCTTCCAAATTACCACGAATAGATTTTAAATTATTCGAATTACAATCGTTGTGTCTTAAAACAATTAAAAGTAGATTTTAAAAGACGGTGTTGCCAAAAAATCCGACAGGTACCCCCTAAAAACATATTGATATTTTCTGACATATCGGTTAGGAAGTCAAAACAAAAGCCGGAATCAAAAACTCAGTTTTTCTAACCATGCTCAAGTTAATACATAAAACGTACGGTAAGACGCAATGATCAGATAAGATTTTGAGAATTCACCCTTGCTCTTACGCTGATACCCAGTTATCTTCGGGTTATTCTTTGTACAATATTTATTGTAAAAATATTAGATACAAATTGTACAAAAGTTTTACTCGGAATAAATTATATGATCACTGCAAAAGATAACTCTCCAGTATCACGGGTTAAAGATGTAAGTTGTTAAAATTCTGTCGCGAAGTAATAGGCGGGTGCAGAATTCGAAAGATAAATTGACATTTTTCACCCTATTTCGCTGAGTATACAATTTGTATTTTTAGAATCTGAAATTTAAATGAATGTTATTATTTTGATTGAACTTTTATTATTATAGCATAATTGAAGGTTTAATGGACTGAAAAAAGAAATTCAAGATTCACGTGATTTTGAACTATAAATTCAAGTCTCGACATGAGTTTCTACAGAACAAGTTAAAATAATATTTTGAATTTCGATTGAATATTGGAAACTATTCAGAAGTCCTATTTTCAGAAAACATAAGCTTTCAAAAATTCGTAATATAATGGTTGACTTGACAAATTCCAAAATCTTGGCCATTTAGTTAATAAACGAATGTTATTTTGCGGTCCTGTTGATACAAAAATAGGTACAATCCGATATATTTTGGGATCCTAGGGAGAATTTCAAATTCAACTAAAGCGCTCTCTGGTGCTAAAACCACTCATCGCAAAACCGAGAGACGACCATTATTAAATTTTCATGGCCGTTTCAGTAATATCCTGTTCCAACCCTTTTGAATTAAAAACTGTTTTGAATTGTACAATACGTAATTGTAAAATAAAAACCGTTTTTGATTCAAAGGGGTTGGAATAGAATATGATGAACTTGAGCGCATTATAGTGCAAAGTACTCTCTTAAGGGATTTGAGGATACTTTAAAAATGTCTTCTCGGCATCAGAATAAAACATATAACGAATTTCTTTCTATGGAACAGTACTCGAGAAAAATGATTTGATTATTTTTGGAGCGCTAAGACAACAGAAAGTACTGTTTGACAAACTGTACTCATCATCAATTACTTAACTTGTTTTTGTGTAATAACGGAGTTTCTAGATTTGGTAAAACATTTTTGATACTAAAATCGAATTTTTCATGGAAAGTTATCTAAGAATTATAAAATTTTTGACAATTTTCAAAAGATAAAGTAAAATAAATTGATTTGAAGTTAGATTAATGTATTGATGTAATCTTTAATTTTGAGATGATGCGCCGCACTCACTTTATATTATTGATGGCGGGAGATCCAAGTGAAATTTGCCAAAAAATCTCAACAGGAACTAAAAAAATAAATAAAGAAGAATGACTTTCAAATAAAATATTTTTCCATATTCAACCAGCCCTGAATTTATCCTGTAAGAAATTTTTAAAGAGAAATAAGACAAAAATAAAAAAAACTTGACTCTAAAACCAGTTCGAGAAAGCCTTAAAAATAATCATAGAGAAATATCATTTTATTTGGAAATACACTGAAAACTGTATTTAGCCGGAGCTGTAAAAAGTTATGTTTTGGTTAAGTCTTTAACCGGTTTGTTAAGTGATATGTTGGTTTAATTTTGCTTTCATGATACTTTTAAGGTTTCGTTCTTCAATATCAAACAATAACAATCATTTTCTCAGGTTTAGATCTCAAATTATTTCCTTTCGAAAATTAGCTACATTTCACCAGCAACAAAAATGTAAGCACCCTCAATCCCCTTGAGAAGAAAAGCTGCTTTCAGTAGTGAAGGAAACTAATGAGCAGTTTTTTGAAAGTCCAATTCTGAATGATACCAAAAATAGAATATTTGTCAAAAGGGGTGCTTTTACTTCGCACACACTGTTCTAAAAATTATAAAATTGGAAAATTCATATCGGCATTTTCCAAAAAATCTTGTCCAGAAGAATTTTTGTCTCACGTCTAACAATAGATTCAGCCTCAATGTTTAATTAATACATGTAATCATAGAAAATTGCATAATTTTACTTGGCACCCACTGTACACGAATGCATCAAATTGGAGAAAATTAAACCAGTTAGCGCAGTTGCATGAGTGTTTCAACAACATACCGACAGAGTCAATCACGATGAATATCTGAATTCAATTATTACAAAGCTTGATGAAATTTGTGTTCGATCGCATAATGGAGAATTTCTGCACTCTGGAATTTTCGTTTAGCAAGAATTCAAAAACCCTCCGTTATCCCTGACCAAAACCTTTGTTTTTTCCATGACAGTTTAAAAAAAATATTGGCAGTAGCCAATTAAACAGTCACTGAGTCTCCGATTTTTTGAAAGAAACATTTATTTTTCGCCACATCTAAGAATGACATCGGTTACACGCAAATGAGCACTTTGTCCTTATTATGTAATTTGTTTTGTGGTTTTTTGACATGCGTGGCAGAAATAGTTAAATGCCAAATAGTCAAATTTTGTATTTGTAGCTGATAAAAGTCGGATCGAGTTAATATAATATGAAAAATATAAATTAGTCCAAATCGGACCATATTTCCAAATATGTATATCAAACAGAACATTTGAAAACTGGCCCAATTCAATATGATGTTTTGTTAAATATTTCTCCGGAAATGTTTGGTCATTATGAGTAAGCTTCCAAAAAACTATCGTTTTGGCGATTTTCTATCCCTATCCTTTAATTTTTTTCATCATCAGCGCTTAACGCATGTTTTGCTATCAAAAGACATAGAAAAAAAAGATAAAAGCGATCCTTTTTGTAAGTCTGATTTAGAGCTATTTAAGAACTCAAATTAAGTAACTCAATTTGAGTTACGCAATCTGATAACTCGTATCTAAAAATGTAAACAATTTGAACTCGATTTACTATAAACAGTCAGTCAGGTCTGGGAGCGGATATGTTTCTCATTTAAATGTTGAGCAAAACCTAAATAAATCTTGTCAAGATAATCAACCTTTCCGACAATGTTCAGTAATTTTAACAGATATTTGCTGTTATGAGTAAATTTTTATTTTAAATGTGCTTAAACTTGTGCTTGACAGTCACTTTTATCATAGGGGCAATGAAAAAACGAAGCACAAGCAATTCAAATATCTAAACTCCGTAGTACCTCCTTGCCTAATTGTCCAAGCTCGATGTAAATCCCGGAATTGTTTGTGAAGTTTGTCAATAAAATTTCTATTCTGTTTCGCTTGTAAACTAACGTTGAAATTCGACTTATCCGAGCTTAAAACCAGACAATAAAGCAGATTGGGCTTTACGTTTTTGCCTTTTCATCCAATAAATAAGTCCGCATTACTCGGTGCATATCCTCAAGGAGGGACCAATTTCCATGTGAAATATACGTATTTCCAGGGACTTATCATAATACAGTTTCCTTAAAATTCAGTAGTACAAGGGTCAAAAACATAAAAAATAATCAAATTTTGAAACGATTTCGAGTGTCAGTATTTTTTCATGTTTGGTTTAATACCTCTGCCAAAAATAGTTATTCCGGGTTGAAAATCAGAAACGTTTACATTGAAAAAATGTCAGATCAAGTTTATTTTGGTGAAATAATTACGTTCGAATCGTGAAGTTTGACCAGACGAACTTGAATTTGTGATGAAACTACATTTTTGCATAATTTTCTGATGAAATTATTTGGAGCATATCCATTTTTTATGAAATTTAATCAAATTATTTAATTTGCATGATGAAAAATACTGTTTGCTGACTTTTATATACCTTGATTAAACCCGAGCTAATTTTATTATGTTCTCAAGTAGGATAACGATATATAGGCTATATCATATCGCAAAGATGACGCCCGTTAAAAAATTACTTCCCTGGAGCAGTAAAACACATTGACCATAAAATCAAAATAATTTGGTCGACTATCGAAAGAGTAATTTTGACGGATTTATTTATTAACGCAAATATGTTCGAAACAAAAATTAAATATCTGTCCTTGAGAATATATCTTTCATTCTTCTGTTAAAGTTCAAGAATTTTCTAATTTTGATAATTTATTTTTTGATAACATCAGGCTTGTAAAAGGGAGCGTTTCCATACTCTTACGAGTTCTTTTCCCTTTTTCCTGGTTCACTTTAAATCTCTCACCCATTTTTTTTATTTCCCCTATTATTTATAGGCTCTAAAGCAGGCTTCAAAAAGGGATGCATCCCCGCCGATTTTTTATATCCCCCTCTATCCCGCTTGGTTTATCCCTTCTATCCTTATCCCTTTTGAAAACCTGCTCTTAAGGATCACTTTGTTCCTTCTCTTCCCCTTCTTTCTATTGAGTTTGGTTTCCTTCCCTTCCCAGGAATTTATTTATTTTCAATGATTTTGATTAAAAACATGCTTTTGACTGTTCAAAATTTTATTGTCCGTTAATTTCAAAGAAATCAAATTTTGAAATAAGCATGATGACATTTTGCCATTTCAAAAAATTTCAAAACGCAGTTGCATGATTTGATCAAAATTTTCTAAAAGTCAACGTTATTCATTTTTATTAATTTTATTTCGAATTTGATAAATCTGGTGCATTAGGCTAATTTTAATTTGATTTACTTCAAGTCTGTCAAACTTTTTTTCCTTTATTTGGGATAATCTAAAACTTATCTCAAGAGAAGAATAATTGAAAATAAAAACCAAAATAGAAACCAACAGATGGCCTCCACACCCCTTATGTGGATATCTGACAAATTTTATAACCAGAAAGTTTAAAATATTTAACTTAAAATATGATAATTTTTTTGATGAAAAATATTCTAAAATAGACTAATTTTTTATTTTTTTTCATAATTTTATATTTTAGAGGACACTTTTGTATGACACGAATTTTTCCATGTTATAACCTGAAAATAAATGATTTTTATTGTGTTATTTATGCAGTTCCGTATGAGATTTTTCCATAATTTTTGCCGTCATCATGTTATTTAACCCAAAATTTGTTTTCGTTATATTTCTATCGGTGATTTCTTCTAGAAATCCGAACCAAAATGCTATTTGGTATGGTGTTGAAATTCAAAGACTTTCGAATACACGCCCAGAGCTCTAGTTTCAAATGATTAGAAAGTTGTTTTTTGACTATACATAAACCTGGATTTTTTTTGAAATTTTGTCCTTACATTTATTTTTGCTTTTAAATTCTGGACAAAATTCACTTAATCCGTTTCATAAGAATGTTAGATTTCATACATATGTATATCCCTTTCCCAACCTAAGTCTATCTTAAAAATGCTTACTACCTCTATAGCGCGTGTTCGAATCCCACTAATGTTGTCTTAGAGATTGTTTTGAGTATGATGCTTGAAAAGGTGCTTGAAATCGGACCGCCAAAGTTGATCGGTGTGTAATCACTCAAGCAATCACTAAGACAATCACTAAGACAACATTCGTGGGATTCGAACACGCGCTATAGAGATAGTAAGCATTTTTAAGATGGGCTAATAGTTGGGTATAAGATATTTTCCATTAAAAATGGTATTTATTTAACATTTCAAATGCTGAAAAACCGATAACACCCTGATTAAAAACAACCAAATATTTTTTTCTGCCGTTCAGATATTTCAGAAAATAAACATTAGCCTTTTAGATCATCTTTCTCAATAAAAAATATCGAAAGCATAATTTCTAAGTTTTATACTACATGTACTACTATGTAGATTAAGCCAAGAATGAATGTATGAATCTCTCATTATTTTCATATAAGGCACTAATCGGCCGCAGACATATCGTCACCTCAGTGTTTGTGGCCTACCATGACATACTTCCAACCTCTTCAGCTGCATTTTGAAAAAATCGGCTTGAAGCATACAATTTTCAAAATATTTACATTATTGGTAGATGAAAAGATATCATTTGTACACGTAGAAATTCGTGCTAATTTTAGCAAGGTATAATTATGTCGAAAGTTCAACTAAAAATTACCCTGCATTTATGTCAGATTTTACAAAAGGAACGAAAAAGGTTTATATCTCTGTCAGAAATCATTCATTATTCGTCAAAAAAGTTATTGACATAACTTATGTTCAACGCAAAATCAAGTCTTGATAAGCAAGCGTCTGAATGAAAGAATAAGGAACTCTGATTCGCCGATGAAGACAATTTTAATATTGGATTTTGAGCATCGAATATCCATGAATGTACCAAAAAAATAAGCAAAATTAAAATTTATTTTGAGAGAATTTTGGCCTAGGTAATAATTTTCAATAATCCAGGATATTCCTGATGCAACATTCGCAAGAACTGGAAGTAGACGTGAAGTGCTCGAATCTGATTTGACAATTTTTAACAATTATAATTTCCACGTCTTGAACTTTTCCGAGACTGCAAGCATGATTTCAGTATTTGCACAGTCAACAAAAACCATCATAAGTAATATTTATGTCGTATATAATTCAGTTATCGGTAGATGAAAAAGACATTTAACGTAGTCAGTAACGCCAGTGGATTATTGATGATGTATTAAGTTTTATACCGTATATCAAATGATATATTTTGAGTTAAAACTGGAAGTGATATTTATAATATCCTCTCTAAAAACAAATAATTGTGTATTTTTTGGTACATTTAGACCAACCGATGTTATTCGACCAACCGATAACGTTACAGAATATAGTATAAGAAGAAAATCCTTCACTTTTGAGTCCGTTATTTGCCTTAATGTTATCAACATTCAAATTTTCATGATACCCCGCTTAAGGGTATCCCGGTCCCTAAATTGACATATTCTCGATAAAATATTACCGAAACACGGCTTCAAGGATATTATTCAGATTAGCCAGTTTGTAGAACTAGCCTTCAACTTGCGAAAAAAATTTGCCAAAACTTTTTTGTATGACCACACTCCTTAACACATAAGCGGCACAAGAGCCACCTAAGCCAAAACGGAAAATCTATCTCCTCCCAGGTTTTATTTTGAAATAAACCCAAATTTTAACATAACCTGTATAATTAGTATACAAAACTTTTGTTGGTAAGCTTTTGTCGATAAGTGCTATATTTATTCTCGAATACGTAAAAAACCGGTCCAAAATGCCGGTTTTTGGACTTTTTTAATCGGAAAATCTATCTCCTCCTAGGTTAAATTTCAAAATTTACTCAAATTTTTGCAAAAGCTAGCTCTAAACAAACAGAAACTTTCCTTGGGGCGTTTTTGTCAAATTTCGACCCAAAACAAAAAATATGAATTTTTCAAGGTCACGTGAAAAAATTTCCGAAAAAAAATGTGCTTCGATTTTTTCGAAAGTAGGCTCAAAAGAAAGCTGGGGAAACACTGAAGAGAAAGTTGGCTTACGTCAACCCGATATTTCGAAGTTTTAGTGGTCAAATTGACACAAACGTTATTTTTGAACATAATTTTGAGAAAAATACTTGGAAGAAAATCGAAAAAACGCAAAAATTTCGAAATTTTTTTTGTTCTTATTTGGGTTGTTTTGTGCTT
>SCLH01000134.1:154269-213088 GCA_004367855.1 Oikopleura vanhoeffeni
CAATTTTTTTTTTCAATTTCTCGAAATTTTAAGCCTCAAAAATAATACCGGTCTTTAGTTGAACAAATCTCTTATAAATAACATAAATTTCCATACCATTTAAGCTATAAACATATCCGTGGGAAGACGGAAAGAAGCTCCATGTACAATACAAATCATGGGGAGGTTGCCTTGTGGGGCCAGGCCGTTCGATTTTGCTCTAGTTCATACAATACCCCGCTCCCGCACGAGACCAGCCTAAGCTCCTTATGCTCGAACCGTTATTATATATTTTACATATCCAATATATAATTTTTACATACCCAATTAATTTCACATAAAAGAAAAATCATACTCTAGTACGAATAAAGGTTTTATTTCATCCAACCCAAAAAAATTACTAATGATATAACGATCATAAAGACAATCAAAATTTCGAAATATTTTATAATTTCAAAGAATTATTGGTTGAGCATTATCTTATAACCTAAATATCATACTATTAAGAACTTCATAATATGAAGAACAAAATTTTCCATCCACCCAAAATTCCAATTTATCCCTCCAAGTTCTCATCTCTTAAGCTTAGGGCTCCACTGTGAAGTACAGGCATTTGCCTGTATAAAAACTATATAAAAATAACCTACAATAAATATATCCTTTTATTTTACCAGGGTAAAAAACTATAATGAGCCGTAAAGTTTCAGGGAGAAACTGGTTGAGTGTCTATGACAGAAGATTGTTGTTAAAAACAATCTTCTGTCATGACAAGAGAAGGTAAATGACATCAGATTGCTTCTCATGCAATCTTCTGTCATTCACATTCTCACATAAGTTCATTTAAAAAATTAAAAAAAACTAATATTAAAATAAAGGCACTGGTAGAGTCATCTGTTATAAAGGGTTTTTGCTAGACTCACTCTCTGGTCCGATTAAAAATAGGGAAGGAGGGAGAATTGCCTTATGTTTCTTTGGTTTGCTCAAAACCATACAAAACAGATGACTCAACCAGTATAAACAGTATGTCTGAATGTTTATTTTTTCCTTCTTTTTGCTTTGTGATGGATACAAAATGAAACAAAAACCATACCTTATGTTAGTCAGCTTTATGGCTACAAGTATGAATATAGTTTGTCTGTATCCAATTTCTCTACTTGATCTGTCAATATATCAATTATGGGGCCTCCTGGAGATTTTTNGTTTTAGCTTTTGGGGTTTTCCCCGGGGAGATTGAAACGCCCCTTAAATAAATTAATCAAGTCGCGCTCTGATTGGTTAGGCGTGAATCTCCTCGGGGAACACCCCAAAAGCTCAAACACATTCGGTAATATAATTCAAAATAATCCTTATCAGATTCAACATGGTAGAATTTTTTTTCATATATATCATCTTCAGCATATCGAAGATCCTGCCTAGTCGTCGATTTATGTGAAATCTTTATCTATTATCTATTATTTTCACATAAATCGACAACTAGGCAGGATCTTCGATATATCACTTTATTGCCCTTCGTTAAATATTTGGTCCAATGTGTTATTAAAATAGTGGTAAAGTAACATAGTGGACCTAACAAAGGGCAATAAAGAGATAAACAGGGGGGGTCCAATATGGCCTTAAGTTTTATGCCAAAAAATTTCGGCGATATTGGCAAATTCGGCGATATTGGCACATTCGGCGATATGGGAACAAAAATTTAATTTTTTTAATCAAAAATAATGAAAATCCCGTAGGCGTTTAAAATGACGTCACATGTCGAACAAGTTTCAAATTTTATGTACGTTAAGTAGTACGTTAAGTATTTACGTTTAGTATGTACGTTAAGTAGTACGAATGTACTAGACCAAACTAGAAAATAGCAACCTTCTTCCTAAAGGGATATCGAAGATCCTGGCTAGTGTCATTTTTATCTTGACCGTCATCACTTCGAGCCAGTGTCCAATCAAAATACCCGATTGTCGACTCAATTCAAGAATCCCGCGATTTGATTGGCCACTTTATCAAATTGATGACGCTCAAGATAAAAATGACACTAGGCAGGATCTTCGATATAATTGGCGTTTTTCAAATTTGTTTTTTGTAACATGTTTTGAATTATTTTTTTGTAATTTCCTAATCGTTAATTGACAGTTTTCAATTATTAGTAAAAGAGTGAGAGAAATTAAATAAAACAATTCGTATTGAATTTAACCGTGAAAAATAACTAAATAACTTTAATTGTCGAAAAAAATAAATAAAAAAAAGGCTCAAAATTTTTTTTAATTGCACAACATTTGAAAACACAACATTTGAAAACACATTGAAAACACAAGAACATTAAATTCGAATAATACATGTTGATTCATTTGGCGCCATCAAGTGGTACTTACAATGAAGATGTTCAAAATGACGTCATATGTCGAACAATTTTCCAATTTTAAATGAAGTTTTACAGTAGGTTCAAAATGCGTAGAATCAGGAACTCCACCAAAAGCAATCAAATAAAAGTTGAAAGATTTAATTTGGGAAATTCAAATTGAATTATTCAATCTTGAAAATGACGTCAGTCATGACAATAATCATGACGCTCACAAAGTAATACATGTGTAATAAAAGTAATAATGTACTAAAGTATGTAGTGATAATCTCTGAACCATTTGGCTATATTGGGAATTTTCAGCGATATTGGCACATTCGGCAGTTTTAGCACTAACGAAATTGAGCTTTAAATCGTGAAATTGCGAAGGTTTTTTCCGGTGATTTCGGCAAATTCGGCGATATTGGGTCGTTGATATCGCCCCCTTGTTGTACTTAACATTCAGCCATTTTTCAGTCAAACCCTGCAATTATTCATTCCTGCATATAAACGATTTCATTAAGATAAGAATGCTTCATTTTATTTACATCAAATGCTATACAATCTAAGGATTAAAGGCCGTACTAAAAAGATTGAATCTAAAAAAGGGCACTTTCCTTTTTGTTTCAAAATCGCGAAAAATCTGTATTTATTCACTTAAATCAAGTAGAAATCTTGATTATTAAAAATTATTAAGTGTTATACAATGTGTGTGCTACAAGTAGCCACTAGAGGTGAAAAATCCAAAAATAGAATTCTTGTATCTTATAAGCAAAAATGTACAGTGGGAAAATTAAGCTTGATCTCCTTATGAATTTTTTCATAGTGTTTTCTCATATTGTGGAGAGCGTCAAAGTTATCTCTAATTTGATATGAAATTTTTCAGACGAAGAATTCAATGCAGCCAGCTTCTTCACACGTTAAGGCGGCACCACCATCATATTGACAGTCTAAAATTCAAATGTTAGCAACGTTTCTATGCGGTTTAATCGTTTTGATTAATTAAAAAACTAATCTATCCTTTCTGAATGGTCTCAACTCTACGTCGCGAGGCTCCTCAAAATTCAAAAGTAAAGTTAATAATATTTTTGACCGGTCTAGTGAGCAGGTTTTGTGTCTTGAGAGCATCGAGAAAGTGTGAAATACAGCGCGATGATTTTAAAGATACTAATGATACTTGGTATGTTATGCAGTTCATAAAACATAACAAGTTGGTATTGCGTAAAAACAATCCATCCAGGTCTGTAACTTCTTTAATTTAATATTCTCGTTAATTTGAAATAAAGAGACATTGAATGCCTGAAAGTTCCAGTTCTTAATTTATATAATATCATATTATATAGTATATTAACTTTATCTTCAAAATACTAAATATAATTGATGACTCCAAATCCAAGAACTCAATGAATGAGATAATACGGTATTTTATTCTTAATTACTGCTAGTTCAGGCGAAATTAAAGCCATGTACAAAACTTTTGACTTATTTAAGTGTAAAAGTTTTATGAAAAATAAAGTATCTGAAAATAAAGTATATAAAAAAATCTGAAAAACTCGAAAATTATGAGAAAAATCTCGAAATTTTTTTTTATGATAAGAGCAGAAATGCATTTTGTGTCTTTCCTGACGCTATTTGGTGCAGCATATCGAAAGAAAACATTTACATGCTAAATTTTATGTTGGAAAGTCATATATTGTCATACTGAATAGATCAAACCGTGTGTAATACGGAATATGATTTATACAAAATAATTCAACTGAGTACCCTATCTGAGGCTCGATTTCTTAGTTTCGAAAAAAATAATTTTCGCAAAAAATGCACCTTTACATTTTAAAATTGTAATTTCGCTAATTATTGAAACCGGATTTCGCGCTGAAAAAAAATCAATTTTTGCTTCCTGTTCATCCAAATCTCTTACACTGATAATCGTTGTTTAGGCGAAACATCGAATAAACTCAATCTCTGATTGAAAAATATAATAATTTTATGTCTCGAAAACACTGAATATACATACAAAAGGGTTCATGTGAGATTTCAGAATACTTGTAAGTTACAAGTTGTAAGATAGGTGTAAGCCAAGAATCACAGTATGTAGATAATGACAACTTGACCCGTCAGACTGACGCGTGTTTTTGTCTATCTGAGCACTTTCAAATAGGCTACAATAAAAAGCGATATTCAAAATTGACTTTAGTTAACCCTTGTGGACGCAAAACACAAAAGTACCTCAAAGTCACTCATCGACGTGTCTGTCAAACATTTTGAAAAGTAATTATAAATTAAGAAATGAAAAAAAATAACTATTAAGTTCAAAATTTCTGACAGAGAAGACAAATTTTGATTGTTTTTTTCTTATTTTTTTCAATACTATTCTCCATATATCGATTATGATGCCCGGGTAACATAAATATCTCATTCCCTATTCTTTTAACAGGCAAATACGATATTTATGCTACCCGGGCATCATAATGGATATAAACCCTCAAAAACTTATTTTTTATGAGTATCGGATGAGTTTGAATTTTGAAAGTTTGATTCCAGACAACCCTAATTCACCATATTTTGAAATATAAGTAGAATTGCAGAATTGAACAATTGTTTTCATTTTAATGATTTAACTTTTATTAACTTTGTATTAAACTTTTACTTGTAGAAAAAATAGTAAGCACATCCGTTCACCATCATAGCAGCAGACCTTGTTTTGATAATAATTGTTTTAACTGTAATTTTCACTGTAATATCCCTTTATCACTTTTTGGTTAGAATGTGTAGCCACTACTCATTTTAACGTGTGATTTTAATGTTGTGGCTACGCATTCTAACCAAAAAAAAGTGATAAAGGGATATGGTTTACGTTACCATCAAAAATGTCAAAAACTACAATTTTCATTCATAGAAATAAATATGTTGAAGTCCGATATAATTTGATTGAGAAATACCGACCAAATTTGACATCTCGCACATTTAGCAAATTATCTCCACGTTGTCAAATTTGCTAACTTACAAGAAAGATGCAACCTTCAATGAGTGACATTTATGCAAGGTCACTTCCTTAGATTTAATGCACAAGACAATTTGCATTAATAAGCGGGTTAAATTCTTCTTGTTATATCAATAACGTAGCTTCCTGGTCGTTTTATGCTAGATTTTTACCCAAAATTTCAAAATAATTCGGCTTTTGAAATCAGACCATTGTTTCCGTTTTTTGAACAAAAAATGATAAAAAAATTGTCAGTTAACTCCAATAAAAACAATAGAATTGTTCAATTCGGACCAATTGTTTTTGTTTTATTAATCTCTTAATATTTGTGCTCAGTTTGATCTATCTAAGAATGTTATCAGATCAGTCGTGATTAAACAGCGAATTATTTAAAAATTTTGGCTAAAAATCCAGCAAAAAACGACCAGGAAGCTCCGTGATCGATATCAATTCATTGAAAAATTAATAGTAGAAAATTAATTTCCGAAATTTCTGTTTTTTTTTTGTACGTTTCATACAAAAAAAATTTCTTCTGAATTTTTCGTTGTTGGAAAATCACATATTTTGTGTGAAGTTAATGAAAACTTTTATGCAAGTTTTGATAGATCTAAAATATTTAGGTTTTTTGATTGAATTGATAACCCAGAGAAACATTTTATCAGGCACAAATAATTATATTTTCGGTTTTTCTCATGTGCTTTCAGTTTTCAAAATAATTTACCGAGAATATGTTTAATTAGAGTCGCATCCCCCCCTCAACTTTCATTAAATGCCAAAGAACGAAATAAATTGAAACTAAAAGCCATGTAATAATCGGTAATCAGTAAACGAACCGTAATTATTTCGGCGTAATAATCGGTAAGAACTGAAAAAAATGACGCTGACCACTTAATACGTACAATAATGTGTATAATACATAGCAATTTGATCCATTCGAAATGATTACGATTTATTACAAATTAAAACTATCGATTAAAAGCCTATTATAAAAATTGTTTATATTCACAGTTAAGTCAATACTAGCCTACATAATTTTTTATCATTTTTAGATATGCGAATGTTTTCGTGGATTTATTTTCAAGTCAACTTACGAAAACTTTATGAAAAATGGGCAAAAAAAAATTAATTTCCTTATCTTTAACAATAAACTTTTGAAATTTTTTTAACTTTTATTATGGGATTCCAAGTATAATTGAACAACGAAAAAGTTAGCCAGAAAATTTTTCTCTAACTCAGTAAAGGAAAGGCAATTTCACTATTTTGAAGCTTTTTGCCAATCTCAGACCTCGGCACCCACTGGCTTGAATTAATAGGCTTGATTTGCCTTGACCGAATTTTGAAAAAACCTGGAGCCAAAACCAAGCTCATTCAAGGCAAGCCAAGCAAATACCATTAGGAATATGATTTCAATTCTATTAAATATCTTACAAAAACTGTATACAAAAATGTATATAAGAATTTTTCATAAAAAATGTTAATAATAAAATATTGAACATTTTTTGTCTGATCCTCAATTCATTGTCCGGTTTTTTTTTTTTTTTTTTTATTTTTTTTCTTTTTTAATTCATGACGGGTACCCCCTTAAGTCAAACAACCTTGATGAAAATTTGAAGAAAAATGCCCTTCAAAATTAAGAAAATTTTAAAAATATTTGATTATGTTATAAATACCAATTTCTTTCTCATCCGATGTGTGTTGACCAATAAAGCAGTATCCAGTCAGCATTGAGTTAACTCCTGCTTCGTAAAAGGTCATTTTTGGCAATTTGAATTCTGTCCGGCAACAAAGACAAACGAAATGTGTTCCGTCAAGGTCTCGCCGTATCGGAATCACCATTTTGGTCGGATGTGGCAACAAGCAGCGTTTTTCCGCATTTGAGGCACTAAGAGGATCGAAAGTCTTTTCAAAGTTATATAAATGATAAAAACGTGAGGATTTGTGAGAATTTTATAGAGCAAGCCGGAAGTATTTATGTGTCATTTGGTCTAGATTCCTGAAATCCAAAATATATGATTTTTGCATAATCTGCGTTTGCGATTCTTAAATACCTCACATAAATCTGGATTTATGGATTTGGGAAATCCCAACATTCTCAGAATTTTCAACGAAGCAAGATTAAAAACAGGTCTCATGAATTTCAGACAACAAAAAATAAATTGCGTGATTGCTTAATCGGCTTTATTATAATAAAAATCCTTTATTTTGATTTTATACACTGTTGACCACACGAGTTTCAAGTGAGGTCAAAACTTGAGGTTATTTAAAAAGTTTTTTCGTAAAATTGGGTTGACATCTGACATCAAATCACCTTAGGTCTCGACGAATCACTTTTTGTCTCGACGCTTCATAAAAACTTCTCAAAAACTCATGCGTTACTATGTAATTTTTAAAAGTTTCGCGTATTTAAAAAAAATTGCTTTAAGAGAAAACGGTTAAAGCGAACGATCTGACAAAATTTGACAAAACTCACTGAAGTTTTCAGGACGCTCGAGTCGAAAATAATTTCAAAAGGTGTCGAAAAAGTTATATTTTAATAATTTGTTTTGCTGCAATGTGTCATATTGTCTACTATGTCATATCAAACTGTATGTGCCAAATTTATTTATATAATTATACCTCACGACGAGGGGTTATGGTTTTAGACCTAAACCACTTTCGGTGAGAATTATTTAAGGTGCTAAATTTCAAATAGATTTATGTGGTTTCTACTCTGAGAAGCATACCGTTACTTGCAAAGAGTGGAGACAGCATAATCGCGTTATCTGATTTTTACACTAACAGAAGCAGATTTAATAATTACATTAATTTAACATTTTCTAAGAGTGATCGAATTTATATATGTCTATTATGGATCTTGCTGGGAGTTTAATGCCACTTTTAAACCCAACATTTATATATATTTCGGAGTTTGAAAACAACTCATCCGATTGAGTTCTTATATAGCTCAAACTGAATCAGACCATTATCACCAATTTTCAAACAAAACCGATTCGGATCATTTGTATTTTATTTTTTATTAACTCGATATTTTGCTCATAAGGGATTGGCTCATAAGATAAAAAAGGATAAGGCTATCCCGGACCCGGGATAAAAGGGGATAATCTATCCCTTTATCCCTATCCCGTTTTTATCCCGTTTTGGGGGATAAAACGGGATAGGGATCGAAAAATCGGCGGGGATGCATCCTTTTTGGAAGCCTGGTCTTAGCTATCTCAAAACTTAATCAGATGAGTCTTTTTCAAAAGCCGAATTATAAACAAATTGTGGCTTAAAAAGTTGTATAAAAGCCTTAACAAGTACCGTAATATATAAACATGTATATTTTGCATTTGTGCTTTCAGCAAAATTTGAAGTATGATTTGAAAAAGAAGGTTGATGTTTTTTTGGATTATATTAATTTTCAGTTTCTTCAATTTATTTTGCTTTTTGAAACTTTTTGTTAAAGTTTCATAAAAAACATTAATATTTAGAAAAATTAATAAAATTCCAAGTCAACAGTGGTGGCTGTAAAGTTTCTTGGTTTTTAGAAATTAATTCATTGAAAAATTTAAAATTTTCTTTAGAGTAGAGTCTTCTTATTCAAAACAAAATATTGAAAATCGTTAAATAATATTGAAATTAACAATGCGTCGTATCGAATATTGATTAACAACGCTCTGAGGACATCCAGGCCAGGGTAAATTATCGGGAGAAAAACTTTGATCTTTGAAGAGGCAGGATTTTAGGTTTGGTAACGCTCCGAGGACATCTGGGCCACATTGGAATTTTAGAAACGCTCTGAGGACATCTGGGCCAAATTGAAATTTTAGAAACGCTCCGGAGACATCTGGGCCATATTGAAACTTTACAAACGCTCCGAGGACATCTGGGTCATTTTTAAAGCTCAGGGACACTCTGAGAACATTTTCGAATCTTGAAGCGTCTTTGTTAGCATATTGATCATAATATTTTTGGAGAACGTTAAGAATATTCTTTAATTATTTTGAAGTTTAATTTGAGAAAAAAATCTGAGCAATAATTATATTTTATCTCTTTCAGGAAAATAATTTGCAATTTTATATATAAGATAATACGCGGACTTCATCTGTTTGTAAAAAAATTCTAGACGTATGATAAAATTCTGGGGAAAAAAGATTATTAGCGTCAATTTTGCGCCCCACAACTTCTTTAAGGGGGTACTCAACGGTTTTTGAACTTTCAGATCAGCGCTCATAATGAACCAGAAATTATAGAAATTCTGAAAAGACCTTTGTGCAGACCTATTTTTCTGCTCCCGATTGTAAGTAAAACAAATATTTTTTGAGCACCACAGCAGCAGGTGGAGGGAGAATTTTAGAAAACTAAGTTTGTCTTCAATGCGTTTCTTCTCAAAAACGGCTGGATGGAATTTCATCAAATCTTGTATGAATAATGACTTGTACTTAGTCTATAATAACAAGTAGGCCCCACTTGAGACGATTATGCACTTGGGACCAAATCACACCAGGGACTAATATGCACTTGGGACCATGACGGACTTGGGACTAATATGCACTTGGGACCATGACGGACTTGGGACTAATATGCAGTTGGGACCATGACGGACTTGGGACAAAAATGCACTTGGGACCAAATCACACTTGGGACCAATATGGAGTTGGGACCAAATCACACTTGGGACCAATATGAAGTTGGGACCAAAATGCACTAATATGCACTTAAAATGCACTGACAGCTTCGCACAGAAATCGGTACCACTTTGTAGAAATCGGTACCACTCTGAGTTGCCTTTCACGGAACCGGTAAAGTGCAAAGCCGTCACTGGAAATTTATATAATAATTAAATTTCATAAAACAATTAAACTAAAATCATGAATTCAGCTTTGGAAATTCGAAATATTTTTCAATTAAGATAAAATTTCAAATTTATGCTTCCAAAAATTGAACACAGTGAAAAAGTTAAAAAAATCAAAAATGTAATTAAATTTAAATAAGGACAAAAATCGACAAAATTTCAATGACGGTTTTTCAAAAAATGAAAAATTTTGTTTAGAAATTGTTTTCGAAAGTTTAAACTTATTCTCAAAAATATATGTAAAATTTTAAAGATTAGGAACAATTTCCAAGTTTTTAGATTTTTGAATATTCAATCAATTGAATTAATTAATGAAAACGTGAAATGAAGAAGAAAAATTGTAAATTTTAATAAATAGAAAAGTTTAATTCCACACTGAAAAATTTCGTCGAAAACAAAAGTTTAATAACTTGACTCATATTAGAGATTTAACATTTGACGACGAAAAATTATTTTAATTTTTTTAAATTTGCAACAAAAAATTTTCGAATTTTGAAAAAAATTTTTACTTTAAAAGCAATTTTTATTATGAACACATTTTTGCAGTTCGGAATTTCAGTCATATATTTAATTTTCAACAAAATTTACTGATTTTTTCTTGATTTCACATTTAAATTTTATTGGTTCATTATAAAACGTCGGAAAAATTCTTAAAATTCTTGTTTTTTTTTGATTATTTCAAAAATTGGAAATTTGTTAAATTTTTGTTGTTTCAACTTTTTGACAAAATTAAATTTTTGAAAACATAAATTTGAAATTGATTTCAGTAGAGAAAAATTTTGCACATTCGAAGCTGAACTCATTATTTAGAATGAAACCCATTATTTTAATAAAATGGGGTTTCCCGAAATCCCATATGCTCAAGATGCTAACAAAAAATCGCTATAAGATTTGTAAATGGCCCAGATGTCCTTGGAGCGTTTGTGAAGTTTCAATATGGCCCAGATGTCCTCGGAGCGTTTCTCAAATTTCAATGTGGCCCAGATGTTCTCGGAGCTTTTCTAAAATTTCAATGTGGCCCAGATGTCCGGCTCTCCTACTTAAAAACACATAACGTTTCCTGATCAGGGCAGGGATATTCACAAAAGTGTGAATAGGGGATATTCACACTTTTCAAAATGTGGATTCTAGATGTTATTCTCAATTTTCGTCATATTAAAAACCCGATATCACGAAAACGACAAAAAACAATTTTTTCACTCCAAAAAGTATAAAATCTATCAACGTGTCTTATCGATTAAACAATCAAATACATTTTAGTTGCCTCTTGATCTCAAAAATGGTTTAATTATCATTCGGCGTCAAATTTACGTCGAAAGTGAGACTTTAAATTTAGTACTATTTTCATATTGTTATCTCAATTCAAATAACTGTCCTTGTGGCATCTTGCACAATGTGTGTCATCGTCGCGAATGTCAAGAACCTTCAGAGATGTTTCGGGTGTTTTTAATTTGATCCGATCCTCCTCAGAAACATAGCCCTCGGAGCCCACGGTTTCTGAGCCGTATCCAGAAGTTGAGCCGTTTGTTGAGCCAATTGCAGCTGGAATTTCTTTAAGTGAGTCTTTATCAGATGATAACGAGTCCTTATCAGACGATATGGAGATTTCTGGACTAGGTGGCACTAAAGAGTCCGTTTCGGATTTTTCAGTTTTCGATTTTGTTTTTGCAATTGGGACCGGTAAACTTATTGGCTCGATTTTTTCCGGTTTTTCGATTTTTTCGGCTCTTGGTTTTTTCGTCACGTGTTTCATTATACTTTTCACACTGTGTCTCGAAACCGACCGGCTAATTTTTGAGATTTTTTCAATGACAATTATCTCAATTTCTTCCGGTTTGGGCACATTCATAGGCATTGCGACAATTTCTTTTTTTCGAACTGTCTTCAAAGCAGGCTCTGATAAGGCCTGTTGAAGAGCAGCCGATAGGGTTTGAAGGCATCTGTCGTTCATCTCTAAAATTATCTTCTGGGTGTTTTTTTCTTCGATTCTTTTCGATCTAAGAAATATTTTATGAAAATGGAAATGTAATTTTTTTATGAGGAATTTAATCTTCTGGGAATTATTTTTGGTTATTTTTTTTCCGTACATTGTAGTATTTTGTTTTTGTTTTATTAGGTAAGATAATAAAATCTCGCATGCCTTTAGATGTTCGTCGTAAAAATGAGTTGACACGGTCCTGCGAAACAGTTCATTTTTTTACGATTAAGTCCGTGGCACACATTTGTGACAGCATTATTTGCAATATTTTAATTCTAGAAATTTTTTTCACGCGAAAACTCATTTTAAGAAACCAGTAAATGAAGATTTTATCAATTGTTTTCCCGAAATTTCACCATGATTGTCTTAAAGAACTCAAAATAAGGGCGATCAGAGGAATATTCGGAGGTACTTTTCACTCAAAATTGCATCAGAAATTATTCCAAATTATGAACTCTTCAGAAAAAAATGGATAAGTAGGCAATAAATTTTCTAAAAAAAGAATAAACCAGTTAACGATTTTTATTCAGTTAAACTTCCGTTAAAATTTGACTGTCAAATAAAAAATTTGAAGATTGCATGATTTAATAAATCAAATTATTAAAATTGATTCTGATACCAGGAAAAAACGGGTGATTACGTTAAAAACCGACACGCTTGTCATCAAAATTTGTCGGATCCATCAAATGTTATCACGACTGATTTAAACAATCAGAAAAAAACATTTGCATCAATTTTTTTATTTAAAACTCGAGGTCCTCAAGATCAATTTCGAGATCAGTAATATAAAGTATACACCCGGAAGAAGATTTCAAATTTATTCAGATGGTTTCCGATATTTTTTGATCGAAATGAGCTTAACTTTCACGTTTCACAAAGGCAAAAATTATAAATACCGGAATTTCAACCTCAAAATTTATCAAATATTTAAAATTCAAATTTCGAGAACAAAACTGCTTTAATCGTGAATTTAACTGATCTTTGATTCATTAATTCAGTAATTTGGTATCATTGACCGTAAGTATCACTGAAGAAATTCTAAAATTCTTTAATTTGGCTTAAAGAAGCTCTAATAGCCACTGTGTTCAGAATTTTGAAAATATGAAAACATTCGATACTAAACTTTACAAAACCACACGTTGAATTGTTAAAACTTGTGAATATTTTCATTTGGGGCTAACCAAAGTAATCTGGTTTGCATGTTTTTTCACTATTTTAAAAATTAGCTAAAAAATTATTTTCTGGCCAAATTAAATCGTTGCACAAAAATTCAGAATATGATGCACCTTGAATAATGTTTATTTCAATATTTTATATTTGTCAATTTGAAGATTCCACACGAAAAATATTGAAAGATTCGCTTCGAAACATGAATGCAACATAATTACCTGCTGGAAAAATTTCAAAGACACAAATTGGTCCTGTATGTGTAGGATGCGCAGCGGGCAAGTTGATAAGTTTTAAACGGTCAAGATCAACGAAAAACGGAAGAAAAATCGAGGGTGGAATTCAAAGGGAAAAATAAAAATTTCGAAAAAAATTAAAAAAAAATTATTTTATAAATGTAGCAATTTTTTCCGACAACAGTCCTGGGTCTGGAAAATTGAAAAAAGGGAGTTTTATATCCCTTTATCACTTGTTGGTTAGAATGCGTAGCCACTAGTTCTTTTAACGTGTGATCTTAACGTTGTGGCTACGCATTCTAACCAAAAAGTGATAAAGGGATATGCTGAGAGTTAGTGCTAAGAATAAGGGTTCAGACGATTTGATCGTCTTAAAAAACTCATTTTCGGAGTCAATAACCCCCGTAAAGCTGATAAATTTTTATCAACTACTGCAGTATTTTCTGTAGTTATGGTATAACTTAAACCGCTGCGCACCCTATGTTTGTTTCAAAACATCAGCAACAAAATTATTATTATTTCGAGTTAAACGACACCTAAGCCTAAGATTTTATTTCATTGTTTTCGAAATACTTAGGAGACCTCATTTTAAGTTTTAAAGCGAGGTTCGCCAGAATAGATATTTGTTGTGCCGAGCATCATTTCCGATTGACAATTTTTTAATATCAAATCAATTGTGACCATTAATGATCACTTAAACTTGAAACCTTCTAAAGCAGTTAAAAACTCTATAACAAAATATCATGAATTATATAAATGTCAAATAAGTGGAACAAAATTATGGCTAGCCCTTCTAACGGAAAAAACTTAATCGATTAAATTTTATCCAACTGAGATTCACCTGGTGAATTTCACCACTAATAGAGGGGTCTGAAACAAACTCTGTTGAGACCAGTCCGATTAATTAAGATTATAAGGTGTCCACCAAGGACATTTGTTATTGTTTGTAATAAAAATTGCAATTAAAAAAAATATTGTTTCTTGATACCACAAAAGAAATACACACAAATTGAGCATAAAAATTGATTCACAAATAAGAAACTGAACTCAAAAATCAAGAATTGAAATCTCTTGAAAAATTAAAAATGAGTTGTGAAAAATTATTATTTCGAAACTTAAAATTATTTTGAAAAATCAGATATTATTTTGTAAAATTGAACACTTTTTTGGAAAATTTTACAATAAATTAAAAAATAAGAATTATTTTTAAATATAAGAGATTATTTTCAAAACTATTAATTTTAGAATGAAAAATTAAGCTAAAAACTAGTGACATTTTCATCAAAAATAACAAATTCAGGAGGTCTGAAATTGACTGTTCAGACCAGTCCGATAAATTCAGATTATTAGGTGCCCACATAGGACATTTGCTATTGCTTGTTATAAAATATTGCAATTAAACAAAAAAAATCTTGATCGTTTCTTAATGCCTCCAAAGAAATACACCAGCACCAAATTGACTCTCTAGCGCCCGCTCTGTATTGATGGTGGCGCCAAGTGGCAAAAAAGATGAAACAAACCTTTATTTTCAATATCCCTCTTTTTCTTTACTTCAGCATGATGGATCCGTTTCCCATATAAAAACTAAAAATTTTTAAAAATACTTAACAAAAAATAGCAAGCATGGCACTCCTCCAATAGCAAGCAAGCAAAAAGCAAGATGAAATTCGTCAAAGCAAATTCCTCTTCTCAAAGTCGGCGTTGAATCGTCAGAAAATTCGTTGATATTTGAATATTTGGCTCGGAGGGGGTCACGAATTGATTCAGATACGCTAAATTAAAAAGTAAATAATACGCCTAGGTCATTATTTTTTTAGATTTTCAAAGACACCAATACGGTTTTTCAACTTTGCAGCTAAAACCACAGATAATTTTAAAGGTTATCTTACCAAGGCAATGTGGATTCTGGAAACGGATTATAAAAATATTCAAAGTGGAAAATTTTGGCATATTGAGCACCTTTATGGTAAAAATCAATAAGTCAGAAACGGGTTAATAGTGAAAAAAATAAAAACTTCAATGTTTGAGAAATTATACCTACAAAAACGTTTTTGTTTCAAATATTTAGCTCTTTCAAATAAATCAGTCCATATAACAATCACTATAACGAAAATTTTCGTGCAGTTGTTTTGATTTTGTCGGCTGTAAAACGTCTTTAAGGTGTTTTGTGGTCTGATATAGCCAATTAGTTCCCTGAAATATACGGGCTGAGTACCAAATTTTCGAACCAGAAACAACTCAATTTTCTGTTAGGTAGTCAAAATATTAAAATCAACTATGACCAATAAGAATTCATTTAAAGTAAATTCATAACCAAAATGAAACCAACGGTTTTTAAAATTGTCAAAAAAACTATATTTGATAATATCTACCACACTAACTCACTACCAAACCAACTGACGCTTAGGTGGCATGCCGTCTCCTCACAGTCTAATTAACTGCTTTGAGTACGGTCCGTTCCGTGAAGAATATGATAAACGATTTTTATTGCTCATTTCTTTTTCCAACCAAACTGAATCTTGGAAATAAGGGTTATATTTTTAGCATGTGTTAGAATCCCGCCCAATGTTTTCTTGGTGATTACGCATTGATCAACTTAGGTGCTTCAAATATCAAGCACCCTTGCCTATTATCATACCCAAGAGAATCAGTTAGACAAAATAACTGGGATTCGAACACACGCTATAGAGATGAGCTTTATTTTCAAGATTCACTGTGATTGAGAAAAAGATGATGAAATTGACGCTATTTCAAATGTGAAACTGATGACTTTATTAAATACGTAGGTAAAACTTAGGTCTATCAGCCGAGCGTGTTTTTAATATACCTAAGGTCAGCTTTAATGTTTTCAGATATTCCAATAAAATATTGTTAATTTCACAAACATTCATCAATTTTTGACTATTTCACTATTAACCACGGATGACTTGGCGGGTTAACTTCGGACAACAAAACTTTAATTGAACAAATGCGCTTAAATTATTGAAACAATAATGTTGGAAATTATTCACGATAAATCTCACAAACGTGATTTTCAGCACAATTTAACAGCCCGAAAATTAACCCTTGTTTTGACAATTTTGAGTCAGTTAAAATTTTTGAATAGTTATTTAAAATCCATAAATAAACGGTTTCAACAAAAGTTATAGAGCTTATCTGCTAGGCCCGAGAGCTCAAGCTGCTCAGAGTTTTTCGTAAAGACTTATAAAAATAAGGATCTAAAAGACGCAAAATGTGTTTTTAAGAATTTTTTGTTTTGGTTGAAACCTTTTCTGGAGGTAAAAAGGGATTCAAAAAAGGGTATCGAAACTAGTTAAAAATGAAATTGTTAGAACATAATTCGACCAAAAACAACAATAACTTGTTCACCACTAAATACCACAAATATTTTTGTTATTTAGTGGTTTATAAAGCACCGGTAAAAACCTAAAGAATGTTTGAATCCCAAAAAATACGGCTTCAAAGGATAAAAACTCACTCGAAAAATGTGTAACCTATACGCTCGGAAATGCGTTTATAACCAGTTTTAGGCCTAATGAGTGAGTTTAGATCCGTTCCTTTAAAGGTTAAATGGATATTCCCCCAAAAAAACAATAAAATCAATTTTTGGTAAATATTTTTTGATCGAGAGTCACTTTCCAAGTAATGTTCTCGATTCATATTTTGTAAAATAATATGACATATGTTTAACCAAGCTTGACGCTTTGAAGGGTTCAATGAAAAGTTCAAGAATCAGCAAGATTTTTGACAAGAAAATATTTTTCTTGAAGATTTATGCGGAAAACATTCGATTGAGTTTGCATTTGTAGAAAATCTTATGAACCAGGCATTTGACTATAAATAAAGGTTAAAAAGTGTTCTATTTATCGGGACCAATTATTCCAGCAAAAATACTAATAGATACAAACGTTTGAGAAGCTTTGAGGGTTTATTATGCGTTTTTCGTTTGTTCAAAAGTAATAAAAAGGGTGGAGGATCGCAATTTTAGCAAGAACCAGAACCAGCTGGTAAATTCGTTTTTTCAAATCAAAATATATCAATTTGTCAAATATCACAATAAAAACATTATTTGGGCGCACCATGCCCAAACAGATTATATTCTATAAATAGCACGTTTGGCCTTATACAAGAATGATTTTGTGATGGGAATAGACATGGTCAGGGAGAGATAGCTTTTGTGATAACGGTTCGAATCTCGGATAAGTTGGAGGAGCTACATATCTAGACAATGCGTCGCGTTATCAGTCGCAGTCTCTCCCACACGTCTTTTCTATTCAATCTTATATTCTACTCAGATAAACTAATCAACTATTGAAAAAATACGTCTAAATTTAATCTAAAAAGGCCAAATCGTTTTTTTATTATAAAATTAATCTGTTATGTTTCCAAAGAATACGACGAGAACTATTTATTTTTGAACTTTGCAGCAACATTATTTGTCTTCAAGTTTTATACACATGGTTAAAAAAGTAAACGAAATTTTGTAAGCATTGTAAACCCGTTAATATAGGGCTTTAGAGGGTGTAAAAGCAAGCATGTGAAATAATGAAAATAATTAAAATTAAGCAGAAACAAAGAGACTCGATCGAAAATGATTAGACTTTCATTTAACTAAGCTATGTATTACACCAACCTTGTAAGGTTTTAAAAATGGTCATTTTCAAATGGCAATTGATCCAAAATGTTAGAAATAAAAAAAAGGATGATCCTAAAGGGAGTGAGAGTCGCTCATTAAGCTGTTTTTTGAAGATTTTATAAATGCTTTCTTGATAAACTGGTAAAGATAGTATTGATAACGTTCTTGAAGACTTTCTGAACGTCAAGAACAAGTCCGGAAGATAATTTAAACACTTATTGTAATACTACTCTAATAATATTTTGTGGATACTTGTAACCAAAATCGAACCTATGAGAAGGTTTTTTGAAGGGAAAGCTCGACTGTCTCCTCATCTCACCTACGCATCACATTTTTATAATAGTATTATACAATTCAACCTACGCTCACGCACTAACCCTGAATAAGCCACACAAAAATTTCTAAAAAGCTTCTCCTACAATTTCCATCGATCTTTTCTTATTTTTCGAATCAAGCTCCGGAGAAGCAATATTACCAATAAACTGAAGCCTTATACCATTTTTACCCGTTCAAAGTAAAATTTTGAAAAAAAGGCTCTAGCTTATTGTTGATATTGCTTCTTCAAAGCTTGACTCAAACAATGAGAAAATGTGATGAAAGTTGTAGGAGGAGATAGCTTTAAAGTGTTTTTTTAGGAGGTTTATTTAAGGATCATGTGTAGGCGTATGTTCTATTGTATCATTTTATTTCTAGTTTTGAAATGATCTGGTAAACTAGTTCTTTAAGTTAAGCTATTTGTTTTCATACCACTCTAGCCAGATAAAAGAGAAAAAGTTTCGAAAAACTTAAAAAATCAGCCTTATTTGCAACACCCACTCTTTAAAATTGAGCGTTATTAATTTCTATGTTATATTCTAAAAACCAAAATGAAGTCTCGAAATGAGTTAACAACCTGCTGTTTCACTACTCACAAACTTAATCCTAATTATAAAAATTAACTAAACAATTAATAAATATAAATTTATCCGGCTATTATGGTCCTATGTAGTTTTTTAGCAAGTTATCAACCGTAACCTTGAACGGTTAAAAAATACTGCAATTCAAATTATGAGGGGGGTTTCAAATATAAACTAGCCTTAAAGGGCTATTTTAGCGTTAAAAGGTCTCAGGTTTGCAGTATAATTTGTAACCAGCCTTATGGCTGCGGAGAGGTTTTATAATTGATTTCAAGCCCGTAATTTATGAAAAATATCAATGCAAAACTCAAAATTTTGACTTAAAAATAATTTGAAATTTCATGAAAGAATGAAATTTTCCTTATTTAATTCCGTCATTTTCCGAGTTTTTATAAGAATAATATTTCTTAAAATACGAGTGGAATCGATTGGGAAACCTGCCATTAATGATTCAAGTGCACTAAAAAACTAATCCGGATTGGTGGCATGATATGGTGGTCAAGATTCCGTAAAAATGATCAGTTTATTTAGTACCACTGTGAACAAACAATACAATAAGGTTTGCAACTCACGGAAGCAATATTTAATAATTTAACCATACACCTCATGAAACCATAAAAATTAGCTCCTGAAAAAATAAGAATACAGTATGTCACTTTTTTGCTCCTTTTTTTCCAATTTGGATGAATCTGAATTCCATCGTTTTGATTGGTTTAATCTGGAAAAGACGTAAGTATTTGCCAAAATTGATCGTTATCATAGGGGGATAGAAAGTTATCTAAATCGGAAAAATGGGAGAAAAAATGATACATACTGTAGTATCAACGAGTCAAATATTGAAAAACATGAAATATGACATCAGATGGAAGTTAATTTGAAATAGTTTTTTCACGAATTAGTTAATTTAGAGAAATCTTTCGATTGTTTTTTATTAAGCGTGATGACTTCGATTTTGTTCACAAATTTTTGCAAAAAGATTAATTCAGGAACTAATTACGGCCTAAACAACCTGAAAAAGCAGATTTCGATTCATGAGCATTTTCAAGCTGCTGATTAAAATATCAACAAGCGGATCGGGGTCATTAAATCTAAATCTATGTGATTAAGAGCTAGAGAATAAAAACAAATGATGCATGAGATGTACTGGGTATTCACAATCGGGCCATATTTGTCAGTCCATGGAAAGTTTGCGAATATAAGAATTCGATACCCGCCTGAAATAGAATGGTTAATTTGAAGTTTAAAATTTATTTAAATTAATCGAAATTAATAAGTATCCACAGTGTGAATTTCACACAGCATTTTTTCCTGGCAATTTTCTCAAAATGTATTCAAAAACATATGCGCAAGTTAAATATCTCTTTCAAACATTTATGATGATTTAGGTTCGTTTTCTGACTTTTACATCATTTTCGAGTCATATTTATCGTATTTGATAAAATATTAAAAATCCCTAAGAAAATTAAATTTGCGGATTGTCTGTCCGGTAGTTTTCACAAAAAATATTAAGATTTTTCATAATAAATATGCCAAGATTTTTTTGTAGCGCTTCAAAGTCAAAAACGTTGCTCGAAAAAAATCTCGGCAAATTTGATAAGTAAAATCCTTACTTTATTCTAAAAACTTCCGGATCGACAATCCGCAAATTTATTTTTTAATGGATTTTTAATATTTTATCGAAAACGATAAATATTACTCAAAAATGATGTGCAAGTCAGAAAACGAACCTTTACCATTATAAATGTGTTAAAAAGATATGAAATATCGTGTGAAGATGAACGTGAAGAAACCGATTAATTTTGTTTAATAAACTGTTAGATATTCATCAAATATATATATATTTGACAAATATATAAAGTGCGGTGAGACTGACCTTTGACGGTGTAAAAATGTGCGAAATTTGGCTACGATATGCGTAAACTGTTCTGATAAGAACGTGTCGGAGCAAAACTTTATAAATGTAATTCTGACAATATCTTATTATCAAACGGTCTAACAATGCCAAAATTCTTTTGTTTTTCTAATCAGCAATTTTTTCACCAAAACTTAAGGTCGGTAGATGAAAAACTCAGTGAGTAGTGGAGTTGTGTAGCGAAAAGCGGTGGGTTCTGGGAATGATCTAATTTTTCTAGATGAGGAGTTTGCTCAGTCCCATTATTAGATGTTTTTGACGATCAGAGTAATATAAGTATTAGAAAAGAAGATCGTTTTTTATTTTTTCGTCCGATTTGTAATTATAAAAAAACAAACTTATGTCGAAAATAAAGTTTGTGGTAATCAATCTAAAAATAAAAAAATTTTGTTAAAATTTTTGCCAAAATTTAGGAGTACAGTAAAAATGCATGTGCACAGTGTTGAAAATTGATTTCATTTTGGTTTCATTATTTTAATCTGATTCGAAGAATTTCAAGTGTCAAGTTTAGCGAGATTCTTGATATTTATAAAACTTTATTATGAGTTCACCGTATTCTTTTCCCGACCTTAGTCCATCTTAAAATGCTTACTATCTTTATAGCGCAGGTTCGAATCTCACTAATGTTGTCTTAATGATTGTCTTAGTGATTGTTTAATAGAAAGTTACCATTTGTAAGATGAACTTAGGTTGGGAAAAGGGTATCACACGGTTTTTTGATCTTTTTACTTTGCGTATATTCTAATCACCCACTTTTATTTTGTTCTCTATATTTGAGTTTAATAAGATGTAGGCCTCCTTTTAAAATTATAATCTTGACCACAGAAAGTATTCATTCTGTCGTTTTGGCATTTAATGCTGAAAAAATTTAAAGCTGTAGTGTCAAAAAATCTCATCTTACATGTTAGTTCATGTCTAAAAACAAAACAAGTCCTCCGAATATTGATGTGGAGAATATTGGAATGAACGACTCTGATTGGTCGTTATCTTTTAATTTTGAAATTTAAAAACCAAACTTTTTAAGCTCAAATTTACGCTTATTCTCACAGATTTGAGTTATTTCAGCTATCACTGATGAGTCAAATACTTGGAAACGCCAAAAATAATGAACTTTCATTTTCTGCTGAAAATTCTGAAAAACCAGTGAGTTTTGAGGTGCGCGAGTTGATCTTTGAAGGCTAATGTCGGCCAATTAGATTATCACTTATTTCTAGGAGTTTCAAACTATTTGACTCAAAATAAATGAATGTTAGAGACCCAAATTAGTTGTGACTTTGAATTTGTAGTAATAACTGTATATTTTCGAAAAAAAATTTAAGGAAAAACCTCATTTCTCAAGACATCATTCTCTGCAGCATAGGTATGTTCACATCAACGTGTTATATTCCATGAATAATTTATACGTATATTTCTAGTGAACAGTTTATATAAAATGCGTCTTCCGACGAGGGGTTTGTTATAAACATCGTTAAATATCCCACGATTTCGCTTTTAAATGAATATAAATAAGAAATTTTATATTTATATACAATTAGCTTATAAGGTGCACTTCTGACGCTTAAACAATATGTTTTTTCTTAGGTCAATTTTGTTAAGATTTAACAGTTAATAAATCCTCTCCGGGAAGTCACGATTTTTCATGAACCATTTGAAAATTCGATTTCAAAACTTTGGGGTTTTTAACCGGTTTGAAAACTTGCACAAAATACCCTTGAGGAATAAAACTGAATATTTTACGTAAAATATTTTTGAAAAGTTCTCGCGATCACATAAATTAAACAAACTTCTAAATTGAACAAATTATACTTTACGATCAAGTATTTCGACGGTCCCTCAATTTGCCATAATTATATAATTACGATTCGAAATTTCTGTATCAAATCTTAAGTCGGTGTATAATTTAGAGAACTTGAGTGCCAAAGCACGATTTTTTTACGAAAATATGCCAGAAAATATGTACCCTTGATTCGTTGTTATGAGGTTCTATAGGCAGTCCATATATTTTGAACTAAAAATGCTATGTACCTAAGTTTATGATTTTTGAACTCAACGTCGCTTCCTTAGTTATAAAAACACCAAAATCGTAAATAAAATGACGAAAATTTCAAATAAAAAATTAAAATTTTTTGAACTTAGATTTTTTTGAACTCAGACACTTGTCGTAAAAAATTAAATGTTTAATGCTGAAATTCTTAATTTTGAAGCTATGATTTTTTCATTATGTTTTAAAGAACCTGTGGTACATGCTTAAATATGTTTATATCCCTTTATCACTTTTTGGTTAGAATGCGTAGCCACTACTCCTTTTAACGTGTGATTTTAACGTTGTGGCTACGCATTCTAACTAAAAAGTGATAAAGGGATATATCCCCTATTCACACTTTTGTTAATATCCCTGATTAGGAAACGTAGTGTGTTTTTAAGTAGTAGGGCCGGGATATAAACAAAAGTGTGAATAGGGGATATCACATCTTCAAAGTCAGATTTACGACGTAAATTTTACGTGGCAGAAAAAGCAAAATACGGTCTCTTTCAGCATCTGTAGGGGGAAGTTGTCGGTGTGAAATCTAGCTAACTTAAAGCAATTTGAAATGCCTTGAATTTTGTTGATATTGCAGGAATGAATACATTTGAATATTTAAATGTAAATGCAAACCATGAGAATGGCTGGTAAAAATTCTCAATTTTTTTATCATTACTATCAGAGCCAGAAAACTATTTTGAAATATTCTGAATTTCAGCCTGTTTAACTCTCGTTAGCTTAATAACATCTCAAATGTTACATTTGCATTTTTCAGGATATTTCTAGAAAATTCAATGGTAATGAAAAAACCACGCACTATTTAAATGACGTTTTCTGATTATTAGATTTTCATACGCTTAAAATCAGAAATTTTATTCAACGATGATAAATTTATGTTTTCATCATTTTTCGAGAGAGTTTGACCGAAAACTAAAATATGAAAGCGCAAAATTCGTGGCATTCGACCAAAAATTTGCATCACATTTGATGCAGCATGTGAAAGTTCAAACCTGATGAAGAACAAAAATCCAGCACTCACAAACAAGCACCAAATTACGGTGACGTTCAAAAATTTAAATACTATTTTGTGTTCAATCGAACACCGAAGAGTGAGCAGACCAAATATCTTGCTAATTATTCAGAAAAATTTATCATTTAATTGATAAAAGCCCATTTGATTAGCTTGCATATTTTCAACATTCAGCACCCACAGCCACTTTAAGACCTTTTTGTGATCAAAACGGAAGAAAAAATATTAATTTTTTATTTCTCTAATTATGTGCTAGTTTGAATTTTTTCTGAAATAGGACGAAAAAATACGACTTTTCAAGAACAAATTCTCGCTCAAGGTTGACCTCATCAACCGGTTTCTTCAAGATGCCATCATCAAAATTTACTTAAGAGGTTGTTTGAGAGATTAAGAACGACCATTCCAGTAAATTGAAAGATATGGTTATGTTTGAATAAAGAGTTAAGAGCCCTCTTAGAAAGTCTTTCTGACCTATAGAACCACCTTCAAAGGATGAAATCGGAAAAATGAATCTTAAGGGGGGGGGGGGGAGGTTTAGAATTTTGAAGGCTCCGTACGGCTTAACCAATTCAGATGAAACCTTTCTGAGGAACACAAATGATAGATCTATCCTTTATCTAGGGATTTCATTCGACAATTCCGTACGGAGCCCCCAATCAAACCCCTAATCTCAGAAATCACTGACACCAACTCCTTAAAAAAATAGTGGAATCGTCATTAAACACCAGGAATACCTCTATGACGTATCAAAAAGTTGACCGAACTTCAAACTTCAAATAAAAAAGCACTATTTCTCCGCAATTTCAGACTCGCGATTAGCAATTTTTTAAGTAGGGTTCCACCCTGATTGTCCATTGTGAATTTGCTAGATAATCAGGAATACGGAGATAACTCAGGAAAAACAAATTAGCTAATAATTGTTATGTGCAACTGCGAGAATTTTCTAACATAAAAAAAATTAACTCTATAATACTTTACCGGATGAATAAAAATTTTATCATCACTTGGAAATTTTACGGTCTATTTAATATTTCAAAGGTTTTTAAATAAAATTTGCCTTGAGGGTATCCCGGTCTCTAATTTGACATATTCTCGATAAAATATTAGCCAAACACTGCTTCAAGGATATTATTCAGATTAGCCAGTTTGTAGAACTAGCCTTCAGCTTGCATCATAAATATGTCAAAACTCTTTTGTATGCTTACACTCCGTGACACATAAGCGAAACAAGAGGACATAACGCAAAACGGAAAATCTATCTCCTCCCAGGTTTTTTTATGAAAAAAAGCTTGATTTTGATACAGCCTGTATAATTATTATTCAAAACTTTACAGTGGCGTTTTTGTCGATAAGTGCTATATTTTTTCAGAACATGCAACAAACCACCGTTGTTTGGACATTACGCCTCGGAAAATCTATCTCCTCCCAGGTTAAATTTGCAAATAAGCTCAAAATTTTGCAAATGCTAGTTCAAAACAAATAGAAACTTTACAGTGGCGTTTTTTTGCAATTTCGACCCAAAACTCAGAATATGAATTTTTCAAGGTTACGTGGAAAAATATCCGAAAAGAATGTGCTTCGATTTTTTTGAAAGTAGGCTCAAAAGAAAGCTGGGGAAACACTGAAGAGAAAATTGGCTTATGTCAACCCAATATTTAGAAGTTTGAGTGGTCAAATTGACACAAATGTTATTTTTGAACATAATTTTGAGAAAAATACTCAGAAAAAAATCGAAAAAAGGCAAAATTTTCGACAATTTTTGTTGTTGTCATTTAGGTTGTTTTATGCGTTCAAAACATAAACAATTGATTTGGTGCATTTATATGACATAATAACTGCAGAAAATGTAGTAACCGGGATACCCTTAACTGTGAGATTCAGTTTTGAAAATATCGAGTTTACCAAAATTTTATCTTTTTATAATTTCCAACAATCTGTCACTAAAACTTTGAACTCCTCATAAGTTAAAATTGACCCAATATTTAACGCCTGAAGTGATAAAATAATCTGTGTAAAATTTTATTGAATTTTTCAAAATACAACTCCTGCGTGATTTTCGGAGATTAAATAATGACTCGACATTTATTTCATTGGACAGAACGCACGAAAACTATACGGTTTATGTGAATGGGAAGCTGAAAAGGGTTGTAGACCACAACTTGTGGTTCCTTATTTGACCCCTTCCCGATAAAAAAGACGCCGAACTGGGGTCTGCATATCCTAAGTCACAACCTAAGTCCATCTTAAAAATGCTTGTTATCTCTGAAGCGTGTGTTCGAATCCCACTGATGTTGTCTTAGTGATTGCTTGAGTGATTAACACCCATCAACTTTGGCGGTCCCAATATCAAGCACCCTTGCTTTTAACCATGCTCGAGACAATCACTAAGACAACATTAGTGGAATTCGAACACCCGCTACAGTATGTAGAAAAATTGTTCGAGACCAACAAAGGAAATTTCTCTGGATTAAAACCTATAATTGGCAGAAAAATTACTTTCAATCCAGAGAAAATTGGACCTTTCGGTCTCGAACAATTTTTTTACATACTGTTTATGATAACAAACATTTTTAAGATGGACTTAGGTTGGAAAAGGATATACAGTTGGTTTAACTGATTTATTATACAGACGCTACCAGAGGGTCGACGGTCTGGCTTGTGGTGGAATGTTCGTTAAAATAACACTCTTTAGATGCGGAACTGTTATTGAAGTAACCTTTCCAAACAATCTATCTCATCTATGTTTGTTGATGGGCGAAATGTGAACATTACATGAAATAGTAAAAAAAAAACTCATCCCTTTATTGCCCTCTCCCAAAAAATTTGGTCCCTCAAAAACACCGGGGGTGAGAAAACAACGGGGTTTTCGAAAACGACTTAGCCGATTAAGTTCTTAGATAGCTCAAACTTTGCAAAAATATCTAGTGAATAATACAAAATTAAAATTGGTCCGAATCAGACCATTGTTTCGATTTTTTCTTAGACCTTTGTTTCTATTTTTTAACAAAAACTAATAATTAGACAATTTCAGTATTCTTAGAAAAAAAAATAAAAAAATTGGTCCTATTAAAAACAATTTTAAATGTTTATATTAATTAGATATTTGTGCTCAGTTTGAGCTATCTAAAAACTAAATTGAATGACTTGTTTTCAAATGACGCGTCGGTTTCTCACCCCCCCCCCTTGTTTTTGAGGGAACAAATCTTTGGGTGAGGGCCATAAAGGGATATCTATCGCGGTACTTGCTGGGCTTTGACTGCCACTTTTTTGGCAAAGTTTTAAATATTTCGGCTTTCGAAAACAACTTATCTGATTAAGTTTTTAGATACCTTAAACTGAGCAAAAATATCTAATGAATGATAAAATAAAACAAAAATGGTCCGAATCCGACCATATTTTTTATTTGTTTTTCTCAGATCACTGAAATTTTTTAATTATCAGTTCTTGTTGAAGAATTGGAAACAATGGTCTGATTCGCACCATTTTTTGTTAACTTATTTTTCTCTGAATATTTGAATTAAATAAAAATGTTGGCTGGAAAAGTGGCATTGAAGCCCCAGCAACAACTATAACAGATATGAGGGGTATTGAAATTCAGTCATCTTAACTGAAGATTTTGGAGTTATAACTTAAAAGTGAAAAAACCGGAAAATTGACTTATTTATACGTATGTAAAAATCTTTCAAATTTAAACGATCAACACTTCCTTCAGTTTATCTTGGCGCTAAAGTACACTTTCTAATTTTTTGTAAAAATAGTTTTGCAACAAGAAATTTTGACATGTAACAAACGTAGCTCCGTCTAATTTCGTGGTTTTATTGGAAATTATACAAAGTAAACAAAGAACACACGCGGTCAATCGTGGTTATTTTTGATGTCCTTCTATGAAACTATGGTCAACTAAATTTCCGTGAACCAAGGTCCTAAATGAAAATATAATTATTTAAACAGTTTTATTGATAAAAAATGAAATGGAGATTCAAATTAAATTTGATATGTGTTCGTTGAGGTAACTTAATTTCTGTGAACCAAAGTCCTGAGATAGAAAATATTTTTGCGGTTTTATCAATAAAAATAATAAAGTTGAGATGCGAAACTAATCAACTTGGAGCAAATTAGTTTTTAATCTCAACGTTATTGGCTTCAAATGCCCAAGATTTTAAACTTTGTCTTAAACTTTTTGATATTTATTATATATGCAATTTATCAAATATTTATTATATGCAACGTTTCGCTCACACATCTTCAAGCTACAGTTTTTGCAAATCCGAAGTTTCGATAACTGTGCATATAAAGAGTCTAAGGTTTTCAAAATAGTGTCAAAATAGTGTGGGCTGGAAAAAATTAATTTTTCTGGCCGAATCAAAATAATAAAAAACTTCGATCAGGGTTTAAAATTTCAACTTTAAATACTCTGACGTAAAAAGCCTCTGCTTTTTAGCGATCAGAAAAACTGCGAAAAATTCTATAATAGTTTTTTAAAATATAACTGAAAAATAATACTTAGTACAGTAGGAAATTTTTTCTCCGAGAAAAGGAGAAAAAAGCTGTCGAGATTAAGCCAATAAGCGCTTCTAAAATGAATCGACCAATTATTGTCCGTTTCTTTTATTTATCGATATTGTTGTTTTCAATTCATTAATTAACGTATTTTAATGTATCAAATTAGGTCACATGTCAAAAGTTTTCTGGGCAACATAGAATTGAATAAAACAATAAATTTTTGTAAGTTTTACTGCTCCACATGCGATTTCACAAAAAATGCAGTGGGCAAGACATGATGAATGCAAAAGTATTCAAAAATCGAGGAAATATGAGAATTAACTCGTAGACATAAAAGACAAGAATCTGTACCAAGACTCGATTTAGCCAACCGTTCCCACACTTTTAAATCGGCTATATTAGCAAAGTTTCATTATCAACATTCATTTTCAATTGCTTAAATAATATTCAGCCAATTTGCTATACAAATAAAAACAAAATAAATTTTAACGAATTTAAGGCATTTAATGAGGATAAGAAAACAAAAAGTTGCGAAAATTACCTCTGTTACAGAAAAAGGTGCAATAATAAGATGAGATTAAACCTTAATTATATTTGCAATAAACTCATATAAAACTTCAAATGATTTTCTATCGCTCTGTCTAAAAATATTATTGTTTCTACAAAATTCTCTAGTATAATGACTCTAAAATTATTTGGAACCTAATTTCTCGTGTGAGAAAGAAAGAGAAGGACACACGCCTACGCATGAACTGATTTTATGTAATCAGTGTTCCGGAAGTTTGGACTTCTAGGACTTTATTTAAACTGGAGCCAATTTAAAATGCAATAAAAGTCTTAGAAATTCGTGACGATTCTTTTAAGGGGTCTTCCACGTGATTTGAGTATTTTAAAAAAAGTCATGTACAGTAATTTTAAAAGTACTCAAATTATGTCCAAAAATTCCAGGGACATCTTCAAACGTTTTGAAGAACTTTTTCTCATTACACCAATGTCCGAATAAAATCAGGTGACGAAATAATTCAAGAATAAGGTTTAAAATATGTCATAGATAAATCCTTATTTCTCAAAAATAAGATACGTGACGTGTTTGGAAAATATTATTATATTCAAAACTCGCAAATTAAATGTTTACTGGCTCAAAAAATCTTTCGGCGTAATTTGATTACTATTTGTTTACTTTCACCAAAACCTTAGTTCCTAATTTGAAGGTCACGTGATCGTTTTTGAACTTTGGTGTAATGAAAAAAATGCCTTAAAACTTCTAAAGAACCTTTTCATTATTTCCAAAATGGGATTAAAGCAATTTTTGAAAAAAAAACGGTACTATTTTTGCCGACCTTATTGCTTGAATAAACGGTCACGTGATCATTTTCGGGCTATGATGTAATTGAAAAAATGTCTTAGAAGTTTTTTCTGATCACGATGAAAGGTTTAATTTTGTGATTTCAAAAAATTTTGCAAAAAATAAGTACTGTAATACAGTAAAAATTTTAAAATAAAAAAACGCACAAACGTCATTTTGTTTCAAAGTTTATCGATAACTTTATAACTGATCTTGTCATCAATGATTAAGCGTCGTAAAATGCGATTAAATGGTGTGGAAACGCGTTGGCTGAAATCGAGTCTACGAATTAAGTGAACACGCTTAGCAATGAGTTTAAGAGCTTAGATAATCTAAAAAAATAACTTTCTATGATGTCGTCAGATTCACCAATCTGACATTCTTGAGGGGGAAATTCGAAAAATAAGCCATATTATATCAAATAATCGTCACGGGTGTTAAATCTAAAGTTCAAGAATTTTTTTGCCAACTTTGCGGGTAATTGTGGCTTTGTCGCAACGCAAACTTTCAAATACTTTACAATGTTAAAAACACGATATAGCACTTATTCGTATTTCAAATGAAGAATATTGCTAAAAAAGACATCTTGAAACTTCAATGGCGATGATAAACAGGCACCTTTTTTGAACTGACGAAAAAATAACCAAGCAAATTATAAAAAATCGCCCGACTTGCTCAAATTTTCAAAAAAAAGAATCCTTGATCATGACTTAGAATTCCGAAGTGATGAATGATAAGGTGCGCATTGTCCGATGATCAGTTTATTTGCAAAAATTGAGTTATTTTTTATCTTTATTAATAAATTAGCACTTCTCTCCTCCTTTCATTTTTGTGCTGTCTTTTTTAAATGTCATTGTTGTTTTAAAATCTTTTTAAAATGTTTTTTCTGATTTTTATTAAATGGACAAAACATCATGTTTTTCTTAAAAGCGATATATTTTTCTGTTCCAATTGAATATTTGGAATTTACTGTCCAAAAAACGTGTGGGCGTGTTACTTGTTTATCAATTCTTTTGAGAAGTAAATTCCATATTTTTGAATAAACTTTGAGAATTATTCTCATTTTTAGCACTGGAAAAACGGTGACGTTTACCGAGTAGGCCGTCCGCCGTACGGTTAATTTTCTTCACCGTGTAATCATTGTAAAGGTCCAATAAAGTAACAAGTTTAATTAGCTAAACCTGCAAATTTTAAAATCTGGAATTGTTACTATGATTCGAGAAATTGGTTTTTCTTGAAATCTCGCAAAGTTTATTCAACAAATATGAATTTTACTACTTCAAAAGAATCGAATACATAACAAGCCCACGTTGTTAGCGTACGCCCCCCCCCCGATCCCCGTTTTTATCGGACAGTAAATTCCAAATATCATTTAGAACAGAAGAATATATCGCTTTTAAAAAAAACATGATGTTTTGTCCATTATAAAACTCAGAAAAAACATTTATAAAAAGATTTTAATACAACAATGAAATTAAAAAAAGACAGCACAAAAAGGTGAAAGGAGGAGAGAAGTGCTAATTTACTTAATAAAGATAAAAAACTAACTCAATTTTTGCAAATAAACTGATCATCGACAATGCGCACCTTCTTTCACCCTTCGGAATTCTCTCATGAATCAGTCATGATCTAAGGATTCTTTTTTTTTTGAAATTTGAGCAAGTCGGGTCCATTTTTTTTATAATTTGCCTTGTTATTTTTCGTCAGTTCAAAAAGGTGCCTGTTAATCATCGCCATTCACAAGTTCAAGAATGCTTCTTTATAGCAATATTCTTCATTTAAATAAGAATAAGTGCTATCTTTGTGTTTTTGACATCAATTATAATAAATATTCGTTAAATGTGGTTTTCTTCTATTTTTAAACGAATTGAAATAAGTATTTTTGGTATTTTCGCTGTCTTTGATCGATACCCTCCTTAACATTTGTTATATTCAGCTGCGCGATTGTCGGTATTTGAGAGTTTTGCGTTGCGACAAAGCCACATTACCCGCAAAGTTGGCAAAAATCTTGAACTTAGAATTTAACACCCGTGACGATTAATTTGATATAATATGGCTTATTTTTCGAATTTCCCCTCAAGAATGTTTCAGATTGGTGAATCTGAGACATCATAGAAAGTATTTTTAAGATTATCTAAGCTCTTAAACTCTTGCTAAGGCGTGTTCACTTATTCGTAGACTCGATTTAGCCACGACGTTGCCACACATTTAGTGCATTTTTACGCCCGCTTAATCATTGTGACAAGATCAGTTATAAAGTTTCGATAAACTTTGAAACAAAATGACGTTTGTGCTTTTTTTTTATTTGAATTTTTACTGTATTACAGTACTTTTTTTGCAAAATTTTTTGAATTACAAAATTAAACCCTTTCATCGTGATCAGAAAAAAATTGTAAGACATTTTTTCAATTACATGAACCGAAATGATCACGTGACGTATATTCAAAGCAATAAGGTTGGCAAAAATGTACCCCGTTTTTTTTCTCAAAAATTGTTAATCCACAGAATTATGAAGGTTCTTTAGAGTTTTTAAGATTTTTTCATTACACCAAAGTTCAAAAACGATCAGTGACCTTCAAATTAGGAATAGGTTTTGGTGAAGTAAACAAATAGTGGATCAAATTACGCGAAAGATTTTTTGAGCATAACACCTATTTAAGAGTTTTGAATATAATAATTTTTACAACACGTCACGTGATCTTATCTTTTTGAGAAATAAGGATTTATCTATGACATATTTTAAACCTTATTCTTGAATTATTTCGTCACCTGATTTTTATTCGGACATTGGTTATGAGAAAAAGTTCTTCAAAACGTTTTGAGATGTCCCTGGAATTTTTGGACATAAATTTGAGTATTTTTAAAATTACTGTACAATGACTTTTTTTAAAGTACTCAATCACGTGGAGCCCCTTAAAAGAATCGTAACGATTTCTAAGACTTTTATTGCATTTTAAATTGGTCCAGTTTTAAATAAAGCAGTCTAGAATCCAAACTTCCGGAACACTGATTACAATAGAAGAACAGTTCATGCGGTAGGGCGTGTGTCCTTCTCTTTCTTCTCACCAGAGAAATTAGGATTCAAAATAATTTTAGAGTCATTATACTAGAAAATTTTAAAAACATATACATTATTTTTAGACAGAGCGATAGAAAATCAATTTGAAGTTTGAATAGTGAGTGTTATTGCAAATATAAGAAATAAGGTTAATTCATTTATTATTGCCCTTTTTCTGGTAAAGGAGTAATTTTCCGCAACTTTTTTTTTTCTGATCCTCATTTAATGCCTTTAAATTTCGTTAAAATTATTTTTGTTTTTTCATTTGTATCAAAATTGGCATGAATATATTTAAGCATTGATGAATTAATCGAAACTTGCTTAATATGATGCGGATTTTAATAAGTGTGGCAACGCGTGCGTAAAATCGCAGTCTTGGGTAAGATTCTAGTCTTTATTATGCATACGATTTAATTCTCTATATTTCCTGATTTTGAATACATTTTGCATTCAATCATGTCTTGCCCACTGGCATTGTTTTTGTGAAGATCGATGTGGAGCAGGTATAACTTACAAATATTATTGTTTTATTCATAATTCTAGTTTGCAGAAAACCTTTTGACATGTGACCTAATTTGATAAATTAAAATACGTTATTATAATTGAAAACAACAATATGATAATAAAAGAAACGGACAATATTGGTCGAATTCATTTTAGAAGCGCTTATTGGTTAATCTCGACACTTTCCCTCCTTTTCTCGGAGAAAAAATTTCCTACTGTACACTAAGTATTATTTTTAGTTATATGTATAAAAACTATTATAAATTGTTTCGCAGTTTTTTCTGATCGCAAAGCAGGCTTTTTAGCGTCAGAGAATTTACCAAGTTTAAATTTTAAACCTGATAAGTTTTTTTTATTATCTTTGATTCGGGCAGAAAAAATTAATTTTTTCCCCAGCCACAATATTTGACAACCTCAGACTCTGTATACTGTCCAGTTTATCGAAAGTTCGGGATTTGTAAAACGGTAGACTTTGACAGATATGTGAGCGAAACGTTGCATATAAATAAATATTTAATACATTGCATATATATAACCTAATACTGCAAAAGTTATTTTAATTTGGGACAAGATTTTAAAAATCTGGCATTTGAAAATAAGACTCAGATAAACACTTCTCAGTAGTATGACTCAAATCTTGTTACAAATTGCAATCTCTCTTTAAGAACTGTAAAATTTGTCCGATCCAGAAAGATAATATGCCAAAGACATTATATACAAATTCTGTTTGACATTAAGAATATATCGTAGTTTCAGCCTTAAAGAATATAGTAACGAACCGAAGCGTAATAATATATAATTAAATTAGAAATTTAACTTGATTTAAGACCAAGGAATAACTTATTTGCGTTGAATTCGATCTCAACTATTATTAAACCGAAAATTTTTCTAAGACTTGGTCAGAAATTCCAAGAAACATATTAAATTAATTTGAATCTCCATTTCATTTTTTCAAAAACTGTTTAAATAATTATATTTTTATTTAGGACTTGGTTATCGGAAATTTTAGTTGACCATAGTTTCAAGAAGGACATCAAAAATAACACGATTGACGCGTGTGTTCTTTGGTTTACTCGTATAATTCAATAAACACCACGAAATTAGAGAGCTAACGTTTGTTACTATGTCAAAATTTCTTTGTTGCAAAACTATTTTAACAAAAATTGAAAGTGTACTTTAGCGCCAATATAACTGAAGGATGTTGATCGTTTAAATTTGAAGATTTTTTTTACATACGTTAAATAAGCTCAATTTTCCGGTTTTTCAACTTTTTAAGTTATAACTCCAAATCTTCAGTTGAAGATGACTGTATTTCAATAACCCATAATCTGTTAAAGTTGTTGCTGGGGGCTTCATGCATTTTCGAGCCAACATTTTTATTTTAATTCAAATTCAGAGAAAAATAAGTTAACAAAACAATGGTGCGGATCAGAGACATTGTTTCATTCTAGAAACAGGGCCGGGGAGGAAGGGGGGCGATTAATTAAAAAAATTTAGTGAATCTGAGAAAAACAAATAAAAAAAAATGGTCGGATTCGGACCATTTTGTTTTATTTTATCATTCATAGATATATTTTGCTGCAGTTTAAGGTATCTAAAATTAATCAGATGAGTTGTTGTCGAAAGCCGAAATTTTAAAACTTTGCCCAAAAAAGTGGCGCAAAGCCCAGCAAAGTACGCGGATAGATATCCCTTTATGCGCCTCACCCAAGATTTGTTCCTCAAAACAAGGGGGGGGGTGAGCAACCGACGGCGTCATTTGAAAGACAAGTCGTCAATTTATTTTTTAAATAGTCTCAACTAAGCAACGAAATATCTAATTAATATAAACATTAAAATTGTTTTTAATAGGACGAATGTTTTATTTTTTTTAGAATATCTGAAATGTTAATTATTAGTTTTGTAATAGAAACAAAGGTCTAAGAAAAAATCGAACAATGTCTGATTCGGACAAATTTATTTTAGTATTATTCAGCTAGATATTTTTTGCAAAGTTTGAGCTATCTAAGAACTTAATCAGTCTTAGTACGTTTTCGAAAACCCGTGGTTCTCACCCCGTGTTTTTGAGGACAAATTATTTGGAGAGGCGTAATAAGGGATAGAGTTTTGTTTTACTATTTCATGTAATGTTCACATTTCGGGCCATCAAACAACCATAGAATGAGATAGAATTGGTTTGGGAAAGGTTCTTCATAACAGTTCCGCCTCTAAGAGTGTTATTTTAAACGGAACGATTCACACAAGCGCTGACGTCTCTGGTAGCGTCTGTATAATAAATCGAGTCAAACCAACTTGTATATTCTTTCCACCTAAGTCATCTTAAAAATTTTGTTATCAATACATATGTAAAAAATGTTCGAGACGAAAGGTCCATTTACTTCTGGATTGAAGTAATTCTTTGCCAAAGATTATAGGTTTCAATCGCAGAGAAATTTCTTTGTTGTCTCGAACAATTTTTTACATACTGTAGCGCGTGTTCGAATTCCATTAATGTTGTCTAGTGATTGTCTGCGAGCATGGTAAAAGCAAAGGGTGCTTGATATTGGACCCCAAAGTTGATTGGGTGTTATCACTCAAGCAATCACTAAGACAAATATGATTCGAACACACGGGCTTCAGAGATAAAAGCATTTTTAAGATGGACTTAGTGTGACTAGGATATGCGACACCCAGTTCGGGCTCTTTTTTACGGTGAAGGGGTCAAATAAGAACAACAAGTGTGTCTAACCCTTTTCAGCTTCTGCATTCTACATATACCTATAGTTTCGTGCGTTCGTCCATGAAAATAATTCGAGTCAATTATTTAGTCTCCGAAAATCACGCGGAGTTGTTATTAAATCATTTTAACGATTTATCCTTCGCGTTAAATATTGGTCAATTTTCACTTATGATGGATTCAAAAGGTTTAGTGACAGATTTTGGAATATAAAGAGAATATAAATTTGGTAAAAATCTGATATTTTCAAAACTGAATCTCACAGGTTAAGGCAAAATTTTCTTTAAAAACCTTTGAAATGTTAATATGACCGTAAAATTTTAGAGTAATGATAAAATTTATTCATCGGTAAGTATTATAAAGTAAATTTTAAATGGTTAGAATTCTCGCAGTGCACATACAATTATTAGCTAATTTGTTTTCCTGAGTTATCTCTGTATTCCTGATTACAGCAACTTCACATGGTCAATCGGGTGAAACCCATTTAAAAAATTGCTAATACGCTGAGTCTGAAATTGCGGAGAAAATAATGCTTTTTTATTTGAAGTTCGGTCACTTTTTGATACGTCATAAAAGTATTCTTGTGTTTAATGACGATTCTCATTTTTTATGATCACTATTTTCTTAAGGAAGTTGGTGTCAGTGATTTTTGAGATTGGGGGTTTTGATTGGGAGCTCCGTACGGATTGTTCGATGAAATCCTAGATAAAGGATAATCTATCATTTGTGGTTCCTCAGAAAGGTTTCATCCGAATTGTTTTAGCGTACGGAGCCATTTTTTCAAAATTCTAAACCTCACCCGCAACGCCCTCCCCACCCCTTAAGATTCATTTTTCGATTACAACCTTTGAAGGGTGGTTTATAGGTCAGAAAGCTTTCTAAGAGGCTCATACTCTTATTCAACATAAGCATTATGCATTAAAAATTTACTGGAATTGTCGTTCGTAACTCTCGAACACCTCTAAAGTAAAGGTTCGTTAATCATGATAAAAAAATGTTTGAGAAGTCCGGGAGTCGAACCTAGGTAACGGACGATCGTCAAGTCGCGCTAACCACTATCGCCAACTGCTCATATACTGGATAGACATATGTTGATTATGACCGAAACTTTTCGAGCCAACCTCTTAGATTCTAACAGGTTCTTTTGTAACACACTATTTCAAGAGTCCGAAAGCCTCAAGTCCTAATCAGTCAGTGCTTATGTTGTCAGTGATGTTATGTACAGAAGGTCTTACAATTTATCGGATATTTTTTTATAGGGAGCTGTATTAACAGGTTGGATTTAATGACATCTCTAATATGCTTGTTGCCTATTAACGGTTTAACCTTGTTGATAGAACCACTCTAATAGGTGATTGTTCATCTCTTATTAGCACAAGGCCGAGTTACTAAAACAGAAACGCCTGCTTCTTCAAAGTTTAGCAAAAGTGAATTTTAGTATGACCTGTGATATCTTAATATTGGTTTATCATTTTTAATGGATGGCATCCTTTTGAAGAAAATCGTTGATGAGGTCAACTTGAGCGAGAATTTGTTCTTAAAAATTTATTTTTTTCGTCTATTTCAGAAAAAAATTCAACTTACGCAATAATTAGAACAATTATATTTTCTTCGTTTTGATCAACAAAAGGTCTTAAAGTGGCTGTGGGGTGCTGAATGTTGGAAATATGCAAACTAATCAGATTGGATTTTTATCAATTAAATGATAAATTTTTCTGATAATTGCAAGATATTTGGTCTGCTCACCTTCGGAGTTTTCGATTAAACACAAAATAATACTTATTGTTGAACGTCCAACCGTAATTTGGTGCTTGTTTGTGAGTGCTTGATTTTTGTTCTTCATCAGGTTTGGAACTTTCACATGCTGCAATCAAATGTGATGCAAATTTTTGGTCGAATGCACGAATTTTGCGCTTTCATATCTTAATTTCGGTCAAACTCTCTCGAAAAATGTGAAAAATAATTATCATTGTTTGAATTAAATTTTCTTATTGAAGCGTTGAAAACACTAATCAGAAAGACGTCATTTAAATAGTGCGTGTTTATCATGAAGCATTGATTTTTTTGAAATATCCTTAAAACTGCAAATGGTTAAATTTGAAATGTTAATAGCTACGAGGCAGTTAAACAGGGCTGAAATTCAGCATATTTCAAAAAATAGTTTCTGACTCTGAAAGTAATGATAAAAAAAATTAGATCTTTACCAGCCATTCTCATGGTTGGCATTACATTTGGATATTCAAAGATGCATTCATTCCTGCAATAATCAACAAAATCAAGCCACTTTCAATTGCCCCCCCCTTTTAAAAGTTAAGCTAAGGAAATTTTTCAAAAACAAAACCGACAACCTGTTCCACTACAGGATGCTGAATAGACCAGTATTTTGGCTTTTTCTGGGCACGTAAATCTTACTTTTAAGATATATAAAATATTTTAAGCATGTACAACAGGTTCTTTAAAACAATAAGAAAAAAAATCATAGCTTCAAAAATTAGATTTCAGCTTTTTAATTTTTACGACAGTGTCTGATTCAGAAAAAGTCTAAGTTCAAAAAATTAAAATTTTTAATTTGAAATTTTCGTCGTTTCCTTACGATTTTGGTGTTTTCTTAATAACTAAGGAACGACGTTGAGTTCAAAAATCATAAACTTAGGTACATAGCCATTTTTAGTTAAAATATATGGACTGCCTATAGAAACCCATAACTACGAATCAAAGGTATAATTTTCTGGCAATATTTTCCGTTTAACAAATCGTCGCTTGTGCACTCAAGTTCTCTAAATTATAGAACGACTTTAAGATTTGATACAGAAATTTCGAATCGTAATTATAATAATTATGGCCAAATTGAGGACCGTCGAAATACTTGAATCGTAAAGTAATAATTTGTTCATTTTAGAAGTTTGTTTTTCAATTATGTGACGCGAGAATTTTCAAAAATATTTTACGTAAAATATCAGTTTATTCCTCAATGAAATTTCGTGCAATTTTTCCAAACCGGTTTAACCAAGTTTGAATTGAATTTTCAAATGGTTTCATGAAAAATCGTGGATTCCGGAGAGGAATTTATTACTGTATAAATCTTTACAAAATTGACCTAAGAAAAAAAACCTATCATTTAAGCGTCAGAAGTGCACCTATAAGCTAATTGTAATTAAATAAATAATTTCTTATTTATATTCATTTTAAAAGCGAAATCGTGGGATATTTAACGATGTTTATAACAAACCCCTCGTGGAAGACGCATTTTATATAAACTGTTCAGTAGAATATACGTATAAATTATTCAATGGAATATAACACGTTGATGTGAAATACCTAATAGGTATTACTATGCTTGCAGAGAATGAATGTCTTGAGAATGAAGGTTTTTCTTTAAATTTTTCTTCGAAAATATACGTTTTATCTACTCAAATTCAAGTCACAACTAATTTGGTCTCTACATTCATTTATTTTGAGTCAAATAGTTTGAAAACTCCTAGAAAATAAGTGATAATCTAATATGGCCGACATTAGCCTCAAAAGATAACTCGCGGCACCGAATACGCTTTAAATTTGAGACGAATAGCGCGACTTCAAAACTCCTGTTTTTTCAGATTTTCAGCAGAAAATAAAAGTTCAACTATTTTTGGCGTTTCCAAGTATTCCTGACTCATCAGTGATAGCTAAAATAACTCAAATCTGTGAGAATAAGCGTAAATTTTGGAGCTTAAAAAGTTTGGTTTTAAATTTCAAAATTAAAGATACCGACCCAATCAGAGTCGTTCAATTCAATATTCTCCAATGCATATTACGGAGAATTTGTTTTGTTTTAGACATGACTAACATGTAAGATGAGATTTTTTGGACACTACACGCTTTAATTTTTTTTCAGTATTAATGCCAAAACGCAGAATGAATACTTTCTGTGGTCAAGGTTATAACTTTAAAAGGAGGCATACATTTATTAACTCAAATATAGAGAACAAAATAGAGTTTGCTGATAGAATAGAAACGCAAAGTAAAAAGATCAAAAACCGTGTGATACCTTTTCCCAACCTAAGTTCATCTTACAAATGCTAACTTTTCTATGAAAAATCACTAAGACAATCATTAAGACAATATAAGTGAGATTCGAACCTGCGCTATAAAGATAGTTAGATTTTAAAGATGGGACTAGGTCGGGAAAGAATACGGGTGAACTCATAATAAAGTTTTATAAATATCAAGAATCGCGCAAACTTGACAGCTGTTGAATTTCTTCGAATCAGATGAAAATAATGAAACCAAAATGAAATCATTTTCAACCACTGTCACATGCATTTCTTAACTGTATCCTAAATTTTGGCGAAACATTTTTAACAAATTTTTTTATTTTTTAGATTGAATTACCAAAACTTTATTTTCGACATAAGTTTGTTTTTTTATAATTACAAATCGGAGAAAAAAATAAAAACGATCATTCTTTTCTAATACTTAATTACTGATCGGCAAAACATCTAATAATGGATTCGAGCAAACTCCTCATCTAGAAAAATTAGATCATTCCCAGAACCCCGCTTTTCGCTACAGCAACTCCACTACTCATGAGTTTTTTCATCTACCGACCTAAGTTTTGGTGAAAAAAATTGCTGATTAGAAAACAAAAGAATTTTGGCACCTTCCAAACGATTCACTTGTTAGAGCCGTTTGATAAGATAATTGTCAGACATTACATTTTATAAAGTTTTGCCTCCGACACGTTCTTATCAGAACAGTTTACGCATATCGTACCAAATTTCGCACATTTTACAAACCGTCAAAGGTCAGTTCTCACGCACTTTATATATTTGGTCAAAATATAAATATATTTGATGAATATCTTAACAGTTTATTAAACAAAATTAATTCGGCTTTCTTCACGTCATCTTCACACGGAATTTCATATCTTTTTAACACATTATAATGGTAAAGTTCGTTTTCCTGACTTGCACTCATTTTGGAGTAATATTTATCGGTTTTCGAAAAATTATAAAAATCCAATTAAAAATAAATTGCGGATTGTCGATCCAGAGTTTAGAATAAAGTAAGGATTTACTTATAAATTGCCGAGATTTTTCAGAGCAAACGTTTTTTGACTTTGGAAGCGCTAACAAAAAAATCTTGGCATATTTATTATGAAAATCTTAATATTTTTTGTTGAAAACTACGACAGACATCCGCAAATTTAATTTTCTTAGGGATTTTTTAATATTTTATTCAAATACGATAAATATGACTCGAAACCCTGATGTAAAAGTCAGAAAAACGAACCTAAATCATCAATAAATGTTTGAAAGAGATATTTAGGGGGTATATCTGGATAATTTGACATATTGACGGGTGATATATTCTGAAAACTAACAGTTCATGAGAAAACCGAAAATGCTAATTTGTAGATCTATCCTTGATCTTTGCGAAAAACATACAATCACAAATTATTTTTACCATTACACCAATAGGTACAGTAATGTAACAAGGTGAACTTTTTCCAAACTGGGCAAAAACTATTCCCCCAGACGGTAATATCAATCAAGTCAAATTTTCAACAGATCACGTAACGGGATATGCCAATCTTTCGTTCGTTTTAGTTTTTTTGATGCCGGCGACTGACAATTCTAGAACGCAAATAACCGACGATTTTTCGCAATTTCAAGACTTCAAAATATATCTCTCCGGAGGATATATTTTGCAAAATGGCTGCAATTTTTTATCAAGTATTCTTAGAACATTGAAAATTTCGTTCGTTCGCTTTTGTGCATTTCGAGCTAGAACTCGAAAATTGATTTTTTTTTGGTGATTTTTCCAAAATTTCCGAAAAAAAAAGTGCTTGATTTTTCGAAGTAAGGCTGCAAAAGAAGCCAGTGAAACAACTGATGAGAAAGTTGGCTTACGTCAATTGATATTTTGAAGTTTTTTAGTGGGGTCAAATTCGGGGCAAACGTTATTTTTAACTTCAAATCTTTTAAAAATACTTAGAAAAATCGAAAAAAAATGCGAAATTTCGGGAATTTTTTTCGAGGATGCTTGGTCTTAGTACACTTAATTATCACCCGTATATTTGGGAGCAATTTTTAAATGCCTGCTAAGGCTTCATATATCAGACAGATATACCCCCTTTAACTTCTTGCGCATATGTTTTTGAATACATTTTGAGAAAATTGCCAGGAAAAAAATGCTGTGTTGACATTCACTGGGGATATTAATCAATTTCGATTAATTTAAAAATAAATTTTAAACTTCAAATTAACCATTCTATTTCAAGGCGGGTATCCGAAATTCTATATTCCGCAAACTTTCCATGGACTGACACCTATGCCCGATTGTGAATACCAGTAAATCTCATGCCATCATTTGTTTTTTATCCTCTTAGCTGCTTTAATCACATAGATTTAGATTAATGACCCCGATGCCGCTTGTTGATATTTTAATCAGCAGCTTGAAAAAGCTCAGTTTTGAATCGAAAATCTGCTTTTTCAGGTTTGTTTAGGCCGTAATTAGTTTTTCCTGAAATAATCTTTTGCAAAAATTTGTACAAATCGAAGTCATCACGCTTAATAAAAAACAATCGAATTTCTTTAAATTAACTAATTCGGTGAAAAAAAACTATTTCAAATTAACTTCCATCTGATGTCATATTTATGTTTTCAATATTACTCGTTGATACTACAGTATGTAATCATTTTTTTCCCATTTTCCGGATTTAGATAACTTTCTATCCCCCATGATAACGATCAATTTTGGCAAATACTTACGTCTTTTCCAGATTAAACAATGCAAACGATGGAATTCAGATTATCCCAAATTGGAAAAAAGGAGCAAAAAAGTGACATACTGGTATCTATTTTTTCAGGAGCTAATTTTATGGTTTCCATGAGGTGTAATGGTTAAATTATTAAATAAATTGCTTGCGTGAGTGCAAACCTTATGTATTGTTTGTTTCACGAGTGCTACTAATAAACTGATCATTTACGGCATCTTGGACACCCTATCAATGCCACCATTCGGATTAGTTTTAGTGCACTGATCATTAATGGCAAGTTTCCAATCGATTCATCGTATTTTTAAGAAATATTATTTTATAAAACTCGGAAAGTGAGGATTAATAAGGAAAAATTTCATTCTTTCATGAAATTTCAATTATTTTTAAGTCAAATTTTTTGAGTTTTGGCATGAATTTTTTCATAAATTATCGGGGCTTGAAATCACATTATAAAACCTCTCCGCAGCCATAAGGCTGGTTAGCAAATTATACTGCACACCTGAAGACTTTAACGCTAAAAATAGCCCTTTAAGGTAGTTTATATTTGAAACCCCCTCATAATTTGAATTGCCAGTATTTTTTAACCGTTCAGGTTACGGTTGATAACTTGCTAAAACTAACATAGGACCATAATAGCCGGATAATTTAATTTATTAATTGTTAAGTTAATTTTCTAATAATTAAGGATTAGTTTGTGAGTAGATGAAACAGCAGGTTGTTAACCTCATTTTGAGACTTCATTTTGGTTTTTAGAATATAACATAGAAATTTCATAAGCTCATTTTTAAAGAGTGGTGTTGCAAATAAGCTGACTTTTTTTTAAGTTTTTTCGGAAAACTTTTTTCTTTTAAAATCTGGCTTAGAGTGTATGAAAACCAAATAGCTTACTTAAAGAACTAGTTTACCAGATATTTCAAAAAGACCCATAAAATGATACAATGACATCGCCTACACATGATCTTAAATAAACCTCCCTAAAAAACACTTTAAGCTATCTCCTCCTAGCAACCTTTCCATCACATTTTCTCATTGTTTTGAGTCAATGCTTTGAAGAAGCAATATCAACAATAAGCTAGAGCCTTTTTTTCAAAATTTTACTTTGAACGGGTAAAAATTGGTATAAGGCTTCAGTTTATTGTAATATTGCTTCTCCGGGCTTGATTGAAAATAGAAAAGAATCGATGAAATTGTAGGAGAAGCTTTTAGAAATGTTTGTTGTGGCTTATTCAGGGTTAGTGGCGTGAGCGGTAGTTGAAATTGTATAATACTATATAAAATGTGATGCGTAGGTTGAGATGAGGAGACAGTCGGAGCTTTCCCTTCAAAAACCTTTCATAGGTTTCGACTTTGGGTTAGAAGTATCCACAAATATATTAGAGTAGTATTACATAAGTGTTTAAATTTATCTTCCGGACTTGTTCGTTGACGTTCAGAAAGTCTTCAAGAACGTTATCAATACTATCCTTTACAGTTTATCAAGGAAAGCATTTATAAAATCCTTCAAAAAACAGATTAATGAGCGACTCTCACTCCTTTAGGATATCCTTTTTTTATTTCTAACATTTTGATGCAATTGCCATTTGAAATGCCATTTTTAAACGTTACAAGGTGGGTAAATACTAGCTAGTTAATGAAAGTCTAATCATTTTCGATCAGTTCTTTGTTTTCTGCCTTAATTTCATTATTTCATTATTTCACCAATGCTTGCTTTTACAACCCTCTAAAGCCCTTATTAACGGGGTTACCATGCTTCAAAAATTTCGTTTTACTTTTTAACCATGTGTTATAAACTTGAATGACAAATAAGTTGCTGAAGTTCAAAAATAAATTAATCTTCGTCGTATTCTTTGGAAACATAACCAGATTAATTTTATATAAAAACGATTGGCCTTTAAGATTAAATTTAGACGTATTTTTTCAAATAGTTGATTTAGTTTGTCTGGAGTAGAATATAAGATGGAATAGAAAAGACGTGTGGGGAGAGACTGCGACTGATACGCGACGCATTGTCTAAGATCTGTAGCTTCTCCAACTTAATCCGGATTCGACGTTATCACAAAAAGCTATCTCTCCCTGATTATGTCTATTTTCCATCAAAAATTCTGTATAAGGCCAAACGTGCTAAATTTATCAGAATATAATCTGTTTGGGCATGGTGCGCCCAAATAATGTTTTTATTGTGAATTTGACAAATTTGATATATTTTGATTTGAAAAGAACGAATTTACCACTGGTTCTGGTTTTGCTAAAAATTGCGATCCTCCACCCTTTTTATACTTTTGAACAAACGAAAAAACGGCTAAAACCCTCAAAGCTTCTCAACGTTTGTATCTATTAGTATTTTTGCTGGAAGTATTTGGTCCCGATAAATAGAACACTTTTATTAACCTTTATTTTAGTCAAAAGCCTGGTTCATAAGATTTTCTAAGCAAATGCAAACTCAATCGAATGTTTTCGCCATAAATCTTCAAGAAAAATATTTCTTTGTCAAAATCTTGCTGAATTCTTGAACTTTTTATTGACCTTCAAGCGTAAGCTTGGTTAAACATTGTCATATTTTTAATAAAAAATGAATCGAGAACATTACTGGAAAGTGACCTCTCGATCAAAAAATATTTACCAAAATCTGATTTTTATTGGTTTTTTTTGGGGGTATATCCATTAACCTTTAAGGAACGGATCTAAAAACTCACTCATTAGGCCCTAAAAGGTTATTACACGCAATTTCCGAGCGTATAGGTTACACATTTTTCCGAGTGAAGTTTTTATCCTTTGAAGGCCGATTTTTGGGATTCAAACATCTTTAGGTTTTTAACCGGTGCTTTAAAATATAACCACTAATAACAAAATTTTGTGGTATTTAGTGGTGAACAATTATTGTTGTTTTTGTCGAATATGTTCTAACAATTTCCATTTTTACCTAAGTTTCGATACCCTTTTTTTTGATCCCTTTTTACCTTCCAGAAAAGGTTTTCACCAAAAACAAAAAATTCTTAAAAAACACATTTTGCGATCTTTTAGATCCTTATTTTTAAAAGTCCTTTAAACGAAAAATCTGAGCAGCTTGAAAGCTCTTCAGGCCTAGCAGATAAGCTCCTATAACTTTGTTGAAACCGTTTATTTTGGCTTTTAAATAACTATTCAAAATTTAACTGACTCAAAATTGTCAAACAGGGTTAATTTTCGGGCTGTTTAAAATTGTGCTGAAAAATTCACGTTTTGTGAGTTTATCGGGTGAATATCCACATATTGTTTCAATATTTAAGCGCATTTGTTCAATTAAAGTTTTGTGGTCCGAAGTTTAACCCGCCAAGTCCATCCGTTGGGGAGGGGGGGTTGGTTAATAGTGAAATAGTCAAAATTGATGAATGTTTGTCAAATACACATATTTTTATTGGAAATTGAAAACATTAAAGCTGACCTTAGATATTAAAAAACCGCTCGCTGATGACCTAGTTTTACCTACGTATTTAATATAACGTCATCAGTTTCACATTTGAAATAGCGTCAATTTCAATCATCTTTTTTCTCAATCACAGTGAATTCTTGAACAATTAGGCATCTCTATAGCGTCGGTTCGAATCCCACGATGTTGTCTATATGTCCTTGGGTATGCAATAGCAAGAGTCTTTGATATTCGGCAAGGCAGCCTAAATGTTGATGCAATGCCGTAATCACCAAGAAAACATTGGGGCGGGATTCTAACACATGCTAAAAATATAATCCTTAGTTCCAAGATCATTTGGGTTGGAAGAAATGAGCAATAAAAATCGTTTATCCTATTCTTGACGGACGGACCGTACTCAAAGCAGTTAAATTAGCTGTGAGGAGACGGCATGCCACTAAGCGTCAGTTGATTTTGGTAGTGAGTTAGTGTGTAGATATTATCAAATATAGTTTTGACAATTTTAAAAAGCGTTGGTTTTCATTTTGGTTATGATTACTTTCAAATGAATTCTTTATGTCACTAGTTGATTTAATATTTTGACTCTAACAGAAAATTGAGTTGTTTTCTGGTTCGAAATTTTGGGTACTGCAGCCCGTATATTCAGGAATCATTGGCTATATCAGACCACAAAACAGTCCTTAAAGACGTTTTACAGCCGCAAAATCAACACTGCGCGAAAATTTCCGTATAGTGATTGTTATTCTTTCCGAACGGAATCCATCTCAAAAACGCTTACTATCTTATAGCGCGGTTCGAATCCAGCTGAGTTTGTCTAAGTGATTGTCTTAGTGATTGCTTGAGTGTTACACATCGAATAAACTTAAGCGGTTCCATTAGCAAAGACCGTTGCCTATAATTAATCAAGATAATCAAAGGCAACATGAGTGGGATTCGAAAGCGCTTAGAGATAGTAAGCGTTTTGAGATTGGAGTTCCGTTCGAAAGGATATGGACTGATTTTATTTGGAAAGAGCTAAATATTTGAAAACAAAAACGTTTTTGTAGGTATAATTTCTCAAACATTGAAAGTTTTTTTATTTTTTTCACTTTAACACCGTTTTTGACTTATTGATTTTTACCATAAAGGTGCTCATATGCAAAATTTTCCACTTTGAATATTTTATAATCGCGTTTCCAGAATCCACATTGGGCTGTCAGATAACCTTTAAATTATCTGTGGTTAGCTGCAAAGTTGAAAACCGGTATTGGTGTTCCTTGAAATCTAAACAAATAATGAACCTAGGCGTCATTCTTTACTTTTTTAATTTAGCTATCTGAATGCAATTCGTGACCCCCTCCGACCAAATATTCAAATATCAACGAATTTTTTGACGATTTCAACGCCGACTTTGAGAAAGGAATTGTTTTGACGAATTTCATCTTGCTTTTTGGCTTGCTTGCTTAACTGGAGGAGTGCCATGCTTTGCTATTTTTTGTTAAGTATTTTTAAAAATTTTTTAGTTTTTATATGGGAAACGGATCCATCATGCTCAAGTAAAGAAAAAGGGGATATTGAAAATAAAGTTGTTTCATCTTTTTTGCCACTTGGCGCCACCATCAATACAGAGCGGGCGCTAGAGAGTCCAATTGGTGCTGGTGTATTTCTTTTGAGGCACTTAAGAAACGATCAAGATTTTTTTTGTTTAATTGCATATTTTATAACAGCAATTAGCAATGTCCTATGTGGGCACCTAATAATTTAATTTATGACTGGTCTGACAGTCCAATTTTCAGACTCCTGAATTTGTTTATTTTTGATGAAATGTTTTCACTAGTTTTTTAAGCTTATTTTATCTAAAATAATAGTTTTGAAAATAATCTCTTATATTTAAAAAATTCTTATTTTTTAATTTATTTGTAAAATTTTCCAAAAGTGTTCAATTTTACAAATAATATTCTTGAATTTTTCAAAATAATTTTTAAGTTTCGCAATAATAATTTTTCACAACTCATTTTAAATTTTTCAGGAGATTTCATTCTTGATTTTTGAGTTTCGTTTCTTATTTGTTGAATCAATTTTTTGCTCAATTTGTGTGTATTTCTTTTGTGTAATCAGAAAACAATATTTTTTTTACATTGCAATTTTTATTACAAACAATAACCAATGTCCTTGGTGGACACCTTAAATCTTAATTAATCGGACTGGTCTCACCAGAGTTGTTTTCAGACCCCTCTATTAGTGTGAAATTCACCAGGGTGAATCTCAAGTTGATCAAAATTTAATCGATTAAGTTTTTTCCGTTAGAAGGGCTAGCCATAATTTGTTCCACTATTTACATTTATATAATTCTCGATATTTTGTTTTATAGGTTTTTTAACTGCTTTAGAAGGTTTCAATTAAGTGATCATTAATGGGTCACAATTGATTTGGATATTAAAAATGTCATCGGAAATATGCTCGGCACAACATATATCTATCTGGCGAACCTCGCTTTAAAACTTGAAATGAGGAATCGCTAGTAATTTCGAAACAAGTGAAATAAAATCTTAGGCTTAGGTGTCGTTTAACTCGAATAATAATATTTTGTTTGCTGATGTTTGCAACAAACATGGGTGCGCAGCGGTTTTTAACGTTATACATAATACAGAAAATACTGCAGTAGTTGATAGAAAAAAATTTAATGCACGCTTTATAGGGTTTTGACTCGAAAATGAGTTTTTTAAGACGATCAAATCGTCTGAACCCTTATTCTTAGCACTCTGCTCAGCATATCCTTTTATACTTTTTGTTAGAATGCGTAGCCACAACGTTAAGATCACCGTTAAAGAACTAGTGGCTACGCATTCTAAACCACAAGTGATAAAGGGATATAAAACTCCTTTTTTCAATTTTCCAGACCCAGGACTGTCGTCGAAAAATTGCTACATTTATAAATATTTTTTTTTAATTTTTTCGAATTTATAAATTTTCCCTTTGAATTCGAACCCTCGATTTTCTTCCGTTTTTTTCGTTGATCTGACCGTTTAAACTTATCACTTGCCCGTGCGCAATCCTACACATACAGGACAATTTGTGTCTTTTGAATTTTTTTCCAGCAGTAATGTAGTTGCATTCAATGTTCGAAGCGAATCTTTCCAATATTTTTCGTGTGGAATCTTCAAATTGGACAATTAAAATATGAAATAACTTATCAAGGTGCATATCATATTCTGAATTTTGTGCAACGATTTAATTTGCCAGAAATAATTTTTTAGCTAATTTTTTAAAATAGTGAAAAAAATGCAAAACCAGATTACTTTGGTTGCCCCAATGAAAATATTCACAGTTTTAAACATTCAACGTGTGGTTTTGTAAAGGTTTAGATCGAATGTTTTCCATATTTTCAACAATTCTGAACACAGTGGCTATTAGAGCCTTCTTTTAGAGCCAAATTAAAGATTTTAGAAATTTCTTCAGTGATACTTACGGTCAATGAAAATTTTAAAACCAAAATTTAAAAAAACCTTTGGAAAAAACAAATTGATGAATTCAAAGATCAGTTAACTTCCACGATTAAAGCAGTTTTTGTTCTCCGAATTTTGAATTTTAAATATTTGCTCATTTTTGAGGTTGAAATTCCGGTATTTATAATTTTTTTGCCTTTGTAAACGTGAAAGTTAAGCTCATTTCGATCAAAAAAATATCGGAAACCATCTGCATAAATTTGAAATCTTCTTACCGGGTGTTCCTTATATTAATCATCTCGAATTGATCTTGAGGACTCGGAGTTTTAAATAAAAAAAATTGAATGGCAAATGTTTTTCTGATTGTTAAATCAAGTCGTGATAACATTGATGGATCCGACAAATTTTGATTGACAAGCGTGTCGGTTTTTTAACGTAATCAACACCGTTTTTCCTGTATCAGAATCAATTTTAATATTTTGATTTATTAATCAATGCATCTTCAAATTTTTTTATTTGACAGTCAATTTTAACGGAATTTACTGAATAAAAATCGTTAACTGGTTTATACTTTTTTTTAGAAAATTTATGGCCTACTTATCATTTTTTGCTGAGAGTTTTTTTTTTTTTTCAAAATAAAAAATTTTTTTTTTTTGGAAATTAAATTTTCCTGAAAATTTGGGCAAAATTTTTTGAGTGAAAAGTACCTCCGAATAATTCCTCTGATCGCCCTTATTTTTGAGTTCTTTAAGACAATCATGGTGGAAATTTCGGGAAAACAATTGAATAAATCTTCATTTACTGGTTTTTTAAATGGAGTTTCGGCGTGAAAAAATTTCTAGAATTAAATATTGCAAATAAGCGTCACAAATGTGTGCCAACGGAACTTAATGAAAAAATGAACTGTTTCGCAGACGCGTTGTCAACTCATTTTTACGACACATCTAAAAAGGCATGCGAGATTTTTTATTATCTACCTAATACAAACAAAAACAAAATACTACAATGGACGGAAAAAATAACCAAAAATAATTCCAGAAGAATTAAATCCTCATAAAAAAAATTTACATTTCCATTTTCAATAAAATATTTCTTAGATCGAAAAGAAAATGAAGAAAAACACCCAGAAGATAATTTTAAGAGATGAACGACAGATGCCTTCAACCTATCGGCTGCTCTTCAACAGGCCTTATCAGAGCTGCTTGAAGACAGTTCGAAAAAAAGAAATTGTCGCAAATGCTATGAATGTGCCCAAACGCGAAGAAATTGGATAAATATTGAAAAATCTCAATCCTAGCTCCGGTCGGTTTCGAGACACAAGTGGTGAAAAGTATATGAAACACTGTGACGAAAAACAAGAGCCGAAAAAATCGAAAACCGGAAAAAATCGAGGCAATCAAGTTTACCGGTCCAATTGCAAAAACAAAATCGAAACTAAAAAATCCGAAACGGACTTTTTAGTGCCACTCGTCCAGAAATCTCATATCGTCTTGATAAGGACTCGTTATCATCTGATAAAGACTCACTTAAAGAAATTCCCAGTGCAATTGGCTCAACAAACGGCTCAACTTCTGGATACGGCTCAGAACGTGGCTCCGCGGGCTATGTTTCTGAGGAGGATCGGATCAAATTACAAACACCGACACATCTCTGAAGGTTCTTTGACATTCGCGACGAATGACACCATTGTGCAAGATGCCACAAGGACAGTTATTTGAATTGAGATAACACTATGAAAATAGTAAACTAAATTTAAAAGTCTCACTTTCGACGTAAATTTGACGGCGAATGATAATTAAACCATTTTTGAGCTCAAGAGGCAACTAAAATGTATTTGAATTGTTTAATGCGATAAGAACACGTTTGATAGATTTTATACTTTTGAGTGAAAAAATTCGTTTTTTTGTCCGTTTTCGTGTATCGGGGTTTTAATATGACGAAATTGAGAAATAACCTCTAGAATCCACTTTGAAAGTGGTGAATATCCCCTATTCACACTTTTTGAATATCCTGCCCTGATCAGGAAACGTTATGTGTTTTTAAGTAGGAGAGCCGGACAATCTGGCCACAGTTGAAATTTTAGAAAAGCTCCGAGGAACCATCTGGCCACATTGGAAATTTGCGAACGCTCCGAGACATCTGGGCCATATTGAAACTTCACAAACGCTCCAAGGACATGCTGGGCCATTTACCAAACTTATAGCGATTTTTGTTAGCATCTTGGAGCATTGGGATTTCGGGAAACCCATTTTATTACAATAATGGGTTTCATTCTAATAAATGAGTTTCAGCTTCGGAATGTGCAAAATTTTTCTTACGAAATCAATTCAAATTTATGTTTTTCAAAAATTTAATTTTGTCAAAAGTTGAAACAACACAATTTAACCAGAATTTCCAATTTTTGAAATAATCAAAAAACAACAACATTTTTAAGAAAATTTTTCCCGACTTTTATATGAACCAAAAATTTAAATGTGAATCAGGGAAAAAATCAGTAAATTTTGTTGAAAATTAAATCTATGACTGAAATTCCGAATTGGCAAAAATTTGTTCATAATAAAAATTGCTTTAAAATAAAAAATTTTTCAAAATTCGAAATTTTTGTTGCAATTTAAAAAAATTAAAATAATTTCGTCGTCAAATTGTTAAATCTCAATATGAGTCAAATTATTAAAACTTTTGTTTTCGACGAAATTTTTCAGTGTGGGAATTAAAACTTTTCTATTTAATTAAAATTTACAATTTTTCTTCTTCATTTCACGGTTTTCATCAATTAATATCAATTGATCGAATATTCAAAAATCTAGAAACTTGGAAATTGTTCCTAATCTTTAAATTTTACATATATTTTGAGAAAAGTTTAACTTTCGAAAAGCAATCTACAACAAAATTTCATTTTTTCGAAAAACCTTCATTGAAATTTTGTGATTTTTGTTCTTATTAAATTTAATTAAATTTTTGGATTTTTTAAACACTTTTCACTGTGTTCAATTTTTGAAGCATAATTGAACTTTTATCTTAATTGACAAAATATTTCGAATCCACTGAATTCATGATTTTAGTTTAATTGTTTTATGAAATTTATTATTAATAAATTCCAGTGACGGCTTTGCACTTTACCGGTTCCGTGGAAGGCCATCAAGTGGTACCGATTTCTACAAAGTGGTACCCCGATTTCTGTCGAAGCTGTCAGTGCATTTTAAGTGCATATTTAGTGCATTTTGGTCCCAACTTCATATTGGTCCCAAGTGTGATTTGGTCCCAACTCATATTGGTCCAAGTGTGATTGGTCCCAAGTGATTTTTTGTTCCCCAGTCGTCGGGCCCACTGCATCTTAGTCCTGCAAGTCCTCATGGTCCAAGTGCATCTTAAAGTCAGTCCGTCCATGGTCCCAAGTGCAATAAGTCCCTGGTGTATTTGTCCCAAGGTGCATAATCGTCCTCAATTGGTCTACTCGTTATTTATAGACTAAGTACAAGTCATTATTCATACAAGATTTGATGAATTCCCATCAGCGTTTTTTGAGAAGAAACGCATGAGAAAGCAAACTTAGTTTTCTAAAAAATCTCCCTCCACTGCTGGCTGTGGTCTCAAAAAATATTTGTTTTACTACAATCGGGAGCAGAAAAAAGGTTGCACAAAAGTCCTTTTCAAAATTTTTATAACTTCTGTTTTTATTCTGAGCGTGAATCTGAAAGTTCAAAACGTTGAGTACCCCCTTAAAGAAGTTTGTGGGGCGGTAAAATTGGGCGCTATAATCTTTTTTCCCCAGAATTTATATACGTCTAAATTTTTTTTACAAACAGATGAACGTTCGCGTTATTTATCTTATATATAAACATTGCAATTAATTTTCCTGAAAGAAGATAAAATATAACTTATTGCTCAAGATTTTTTTCTCAAATTAAACTTTCAAAATATTAAAGAATATTCTTAACGTTCTCAGCAAAAATATTATGATCAATTGCTAAACAAAGACGCTTCAAGTTGAAAAATGTTTCTGCAGAGTGTCCCTGAGCTTTAAAAATGACCCAGAGTCTCCGGGAGCGTTGGTAAGTTTCATATGGGCCAGATGTTCTCCGGAGCGTTTTTCTAAAATTTTAATTGGCCCAGAGTCTCAAGAGCGTTTCTAAATTCCAATGTGGCCCAGATGTCCTCGGAGCGTTACCAAACCTCAATCCTCCTTACAAAAGATCAAAGTTTTTCTCCCGATAATTTACCCTGGCCTGGATGTCTCAGAGCGTTGTTAATTCAATATTCGATACGACGCATTTGTTAATTTCAATATTATTTAACGATTTTCAATATTGTTTGATAAGAAGATCTAACTCAAAGAAAATTTTTAAATTTTTTCAATGAATAAATTTCTAAAAACAGAAAACTTTAACAGCCACGACTGTGACTGGAATTTTATTAATTTTTAAATTTAAATGTTTTTATGAAACTTAACAAAAAGTTTCAAAAGCAAATAAATTGAAGAAACTGAAATTAATATAACCTCCAAAAAAACATCAACCTTCTTTTCAAATCAATACTTCAAATTTTGTGAAGCACAAATGCAAAATATACATGTTTATAATATTACGGTACTTGCTAAGGCTTTATACAACTTTTTTAAGCCAAAATTTGTTTTATATTCGGCTTTTGAAAAAGACTCATCTGATTAATTTGAGATAGCTAAGACGCAGGCTTCAAAAAAGGATGCATTCCCGCCGATGTTTTCAATCCTATCCTACCGTTATCCCCAAAACGGGATAAAAAGGATAGGGAAAAAGAATTAGATTTCCCCTTTTATCGCGGGTCCGGGATAGCTTACCCTTTTATCTTATGAGCAAAATATCGAGTTTTAAAAAAATTTTAACAAAAAAAAATAAAAATACAATGACCGAATCGGTTTTGTTTGAAATTTGGTGATAATGGTCTGATCAGTTTGAGCTTTATAAGAATCAATCGATTGAGTTGTTTCAAACTCGAAATAAATATAAATGTTGGGTTTAAAAGTGGCATTAACTCCCCACAAGATCCATAATCAGAAACATAATAAATTCCGACCACTCTTAGAAAATGTTAAACATAATGTAATTATTAATCTGCTCTGTTAGTGTAAAAATCAGATAACCGATATGCTGTCTCACTCTTGCAAGTAACGGTATGCCTCTCAGAGTAGAACCAATAAATCTATTTGAAATTTAGCACCTTAAATATTCTCGACCGAAAGTGGTTTAGGTCTAAACCATAACCCTCGTCGTGAGGTATAATTATATAAATAATTTTGGCACATACAGTTTGATATGACAATAGTAGACATATGACACATTGCAGCAAAACAAATTATTAAAAATAATAACTTTTCCACCACCTTTTGAAATTATTTTCCGACTCGAGCGTCCTGAAAACTTCAGTGAGTTTTTGTTCAATTTGGTCAGATCGCTCGCTTTAACACGTTTTTCTCTTACAGCAATTTTTTTAATACGCAAAACTTTTAAATATACATAGTAACGCATGATTTTGAGAAGTTTTATGAGCGTCCGAACAAAAAGTGATTTCGTCCGGACCTAAGGTGATTTGATATCAAGATGTCACCAATTTTACGAAATTTTTTTTTAAATGAACCTCAAGTTTTGACCTCACTTGAACTCGTGTGGGTCAACAGTGTATAAAATCAAAATAAAGGATTTTTATTATAATAAAGCGATTAAGGGGATTGTGGGTGCTTCCAGTAATGTGCGGGGAAAATAAGGCGTTTTTGAAACTCAATATCTTTGTGAGAATTGAGTGACCGTTTAAATTTTTCCATTGTTATATTGTGTCCGTAACCTTGAGAAGTCAAAACTGATTATTTCTAGAAACATATTATACACATCAACCTTAAATGCATAAAACCTAATTGCCTGGTATTTTCTTTCATGAAGTATCCAACGGTATAAATACCGTCATTTCCACGTATCCAAAAATCACATAATGCGATATTATTGATGCAAAAAAAATTTCCTAGCAATTTAAACCAAAGCATAAATTTATAAATCATCTTAATTCGCCGACAATTATTTGAAAATTCCTTGGCTATAAGTAAATATAGGCAACATGAAGATTATTTTACAAAAAAAAGTATAACTCACACGACGCCATGCGATTTCTTTTTCTTTTTCATAATTCTTCCCTAATTATCCTATAAACTTTTAAACGCAAGCAATTTAATATTTTTTTTATATTCCTCGCAATCACTATTTCATGCTGAATTTAATGGCGCGCCATATTACATTTGATTTGGATGAAAATTGAAAATTTGAAAAAAAGGGGCAAAAATCTTAACAATTATAATATTGAAAACTTTCATTTAAATGTTATTTTCGCTGTGATTTATTATCTCGTGATTTGAGACTACTTCCTAATGTTCTAATAATTTTTTAATAAATAGAATTATTTTTGCAAGCACTCCATATTCAGACTAGTTATTCGATAGTAACTGACTTTTTTTTAAATTGCAATCAATTCTCGTGTGCTGAAACTGGTCGAACAGAAAAATAATACCGATTTGGAAACGGGTCAAAATAACTACTGCACACCACAATCCCTAAGCAATCACGCGCCAAAAAAAAATTTTTTTTTACAAAAAATTTTGTTGTCTGAAATTCATGAGAACCTGTTTTTAATCTTGCTTTGTCTGAAAATTCTGAGAATGTTGTGACTTTCCAATCCATAAAATCCAGATTTATGTGAGTATTTAGAAATCACAAACGCAGATTATGGCAAAAATCATATATTTTTTTGGATTCAGTGAATCTAGAAACAAATGACACATCAATAACTCTTCCGGCCTTGCTTTATAAAATTTCAAACAAGTATCCCAAGTTTTATCATTTCATAATTTAAAACAGGGACCTTTCGATCCTCTAGTGCTCAAATGCGGAAAAACGCTTGCTTGTTGCCACATCCGACCCAAAATGTTGCTTCCGATACGGCGAAGACTTGAGAACACATTCGTTTGTCCCTTCTGTTGCCCGGACAGAATTCAAATTGCCAAAATGACCTTTTACGGACGCAGGAGTTAACTCAATGCTCTGATACTGCTTTATTGGTTCAACCTACACATCGGGATGAGAAGAATGGTATTATAACATAATCCAATATTTTTAAAAATTTCTAATTTTTTGAAGGGCATTTTGAATGTCAAATTGCAATCTAAAAATTTTCAAAAGTTTGTTTTGAAACTTAAAGGGGGGTACTCGTCAATGATTGAGGATCAACAAAAAATGTTCAATATTTTATTATTAACATTTTTTATGAAAAATCTTATATTCCAAGGTGGTAAGGTTTTTCCCTTCTTTCCAAATGGTTACACTTGATTTCCGGTGCGTTTTTGATTGTTATGTCAGAAGAGTATCTCAGATTCAACACAATCAAAACGGCGGAAAATCAGTTGTAACCAGTTTGGAAAAAATAAGGGAAAACCTTACACCCTGTATTACAGTTTTTGGTAAAGATATTAATAGAATGAAATCATATCTATGGTATTTGCTTGGGCTGCCTGAATGAGCTGGGTTTTGGCTCAGTTTTTCAAATTCGGTCAAGGCAATCAAAGCCTTATCAATTAAGCCCAGTGGGGTGCCGAGTCGAGATTGGCAAAAGCTTCAAATAGTGAAATTGCCTTTCGCTTTACTGAGTTAGAGAAAATTTTCTGGCTCCTTTTTCGTTGTCAATTAACTTGGAATCCATATAAAAGTTAAAAAAATTTCAAAAGTTATTGTTTAAAATAAGGAAATTAATTTTTATGCCCATATTTTATAATTTTCGGTAAGTTGACTGAAAATACTCCACAGAATCATTCCGCATATTAAAATGATAAAAAATTATGTAGGCTAGTATTGCTTAACTGTGATATAAACCAATTTTATAATAGGGCCTTAATCGATAGTTTTAATTTGTAATAAATCGTTCATTTCGAATGGATCAAATTGTATGTATTATACACATTATGTACGTATTAAGGGCCGCGTCTTTTTTTTCAGTTCTTTACCGGATTATTCGCCGAAATAATTACGGTTCGTTTACTGATTACGGCATTTATTACATGGCTTTTAGTTTCAATTTAATTTCGTTCTTTGGCATTTAATGAAAGTTGAGGGGGGATGCGACTCTAATTGAACATATTCTCGGTACCTTAATTGAAAATCTGAAAGCATGAGAAAAACCGAAAATATAATTATTTGTGCCTGATAAAATGTTTTCTGGGTTATCAATTCAATCAAAAAACCTAAATATTTTAGATCTATAACACTTGCAATAAAAGTTTCATTAACTTCACACAAAATTGTGATTTTCCAACAACGGAAAAATTCAGAAGAAAATTTTTTTGTATGAAAACGTACAAAAAAAAAACTGAAATTTCGGACATCAATTTTCTACTAATTAATTTTTCAATGATTGATATCGATTACGGAGCTTCCCTGGTCGTTTTTGCTGGATTTTTAGCCAAATTTTTTAAATAATTCGGTGTTTGATCACGACTGATCTGAATAAGTCTAGATTAGATCAAACTGAGCACAAATATTTAGAGATTAAACAACAAAAACATGAACCGAATTAAACAATTCTAATTGGTTTTTAATGGAGTTAACTGACAATTTTTTTATCATTTTTTTGTTCAAAAAAACGGAAACAATGGTCTGAATTTCAAGCCGAATTATTTTGAAATTTTGGGTAAAAAAACTAGCATAAAACGACCAGGAACGGCAAGTTATTGATAAACAGAAGAATTTAACGCCGCTTATTAATGCAATTGGTCCTTGTGCATTAAATCTAAGGAAGTGAACTTGCATAAATGTCTGTCATTGTAGGTTGCATCTTTCTTGTAAGTTAGCAAAATTTTGACAACCGTGGAGAATAATTTCTTATGTGCGAGATGTCAAATTGGTCGGTATTTCTCAATCAATTATGTCGGACTTCACATATTTATTTCTAAGAATGAAAATTGTAGTTTTTGACATTTTTGATGGTAACGTAAACCATATCCTTTATCACTTTTTGGTTAGAATGCCGTAGCCACAACATCAAATCACACGTTAAAATGAGTAGTGTACACATCTAACCAAAAGTGAT
>SCLH01000134.1:213109-233202 GCA_004367855.1 Oikopleura vanhoeffeni
CTATCGTGGTTTTTCTGAGCTTGATTTAATTTTGCAGTCCATTTTCTTTGAACAATTTGAAGAAAATTGAATGATTAAAGTCCACAAAATGGTTTAATTTGGAAAAATGTTGATCAGGTAACATAATTTTCAAATCTTTCATTTACTTTTGATTTGATCATAATCTGTCCGTTAAGTTTTGTAGTTTTTAAATAACAAATTTGAAGATATTTTGAAAAACTACCGAAAAAGTTTCACAAAATAAATAAAAGATGAAGAATCTCACAAATGGAGTGACTGTTGTGAGACACGCATATTCAATAATTGTATCGAACTGCGGGAAGGACCTTTAATTATTTCGATTGGGCTAAAAATTCGAGGCAGCTTGTTAGAAAGACATGCATACAATGTGACGATTTTTTTCTATTTTTTGATGTTTGATAATTGTCCTCAATCTGTGTCTTTTTTTAAAAGAATCTGGCATGTACGTCAGGACCTGATTTTTTTCAAGTTTTAGCATCTCACAATCAATTGGAATTATATTTCGTGGGTGTTTTATTGCAATATAATCTTCCTGGCTTGCTTTGATTGAAAATTGCGAAAACTTACAATTTAATATTAAAATTTTTGGAATTTTATTTTGAATCTTGAATCTAATGTCAAATGTAACCAATGTAAATAATAAAATAATATGTTAGCGTATTCTAACAGAATTATACAGTCGTGATATAATCTCGTTTGGTTTTTCAGTACGTGATGTTTGGTTTCCATTGATATCGTTTTGATTAATGGTTTTTCAAAGCTAATATAATTGTTTAACGAGATTATTTGGTTATATCACAAACTCGGATTGTCACTTTTCTTTCATTAAGATGTTTTGCTTAACTTGATTGCCATCGCTGACTGGTCTATGAGCATTTGAATCTGTGAGGCACCTACGCGTTTTTTTATTCAAATTTATGTATTCGTGAGGTCAGCGTCATATAGTAGATTGGGCAAATTATGTGACATACGCATTGATCATGCTGTATTTGATAAATGCTAATTGCTTGCACATACTTTGTTTTCGATAAATTATGCGACATTTGTGGTTGAATTTTGTCTTTTCAACGGTTGTTATATTTTTTGTTATAAGCGTTTCAATTAAATATTTTTATATGTTCTTTGTCCATTTTCTTTAAATGTACATATGGATTACCGACCTCAGAGTACGGAGTCTGAATATTTAATGATACACAGCAAGATATTAGCACTCATCAAAAACCCTGGATTGCGAATAGGTGATTTCATTGGTCTAGATTTAAACAATCATCGCTCAGATTAATGTATTGAGGGTCGGTAATCATATACATTATCACAATTTTGTAATATCCGGCTTTCTACTCAAACCACTAAGTTTTGCTAATCAGGGTCGGGTATATCAAAAGTGTGATAAAGGGATATATTAATTTCAAAAATTGACTGAATTCGGAAACTGCCAATTTGATATCTTTGGTATTTGATTTGACAAAAGACAGTGTGGCCAACAAACTTTTCAATCTTTCGATTATGGAAAATTTTCGGAATGTTTCGAATTTCAAAATCCAGGCTTGCTAGCGTCATCAATTCTCGACCTCTAGAATTGGTATATTGAATGTAGTTCTGGAGCAAAAAGTAACTCAAACCCATCAATGGAGTTTCGGCCACAGGATTGATCCGAATAATATATCAGCCTTTTGTAATAAAATGGTTATTATTATCACGGCCACTTTACTTTCTTTTTTCGCAACCAAAATAATCCAAACTATACTCTAGCACTAGTGTTCCGAAAAGTAATACTTTATTTACAAGAGGTAAACGTTTTATCAGCTAAATTATCCAAAATCTATTTACGGTATAATCTCTTTTTTAGTGTTGATTTCGGCGCAGAAAAATATAAATCTCAGTTCATGCAACCACAATTTGTCCACCTATTGTTACTTAACCCTGCTAGTAGTGGCTTTTATGTCTATTGACGTTTTATAACGTCAGACTGATATATCTAATATAAGGCGATCTATAGCAGTGTCTTATTTTTGCCATGCCATCATACAAAATATTTTGTTTTATCGTGAGAGCAAGACCGAAAATATTAAATAGATTCAATTAAGCGCAAAGTGTGAACGGCGTTTTTTGACCCTCCAATTTTTTAACTGTTATGTAGGCAAAACAACCATATTTACCAGTAGCATTTAGATTGTTGTTATTCTAGAGATAAAAGAATTGTAGCCTGGTTCCGAACGATAATTTAACTTAAACGAATAAAGTATAACTAAAAGTCTCAAAAGCATTTGGACAACGTCAAGTTTGAGATAAAGTTTTAGAGATTTAAATTGTGTCATTAGCACAATTTTTCTAATCGGAAATTTTTTTGCGTAAGCGAAAAATGTATATTTTTAAGTCTTTTGATGTAGAGATTTTACAAAAGAGTCAGTCAACCTTTTAATACATTTTGTCTTAACTGTAGATTTATTTGCTTGGTAGCTCTATTATATTTTCTTTCAATTTGTTTCATCATAGCTGAAGGCGCCGAAAGCTCTGATTTTGAAAATTCTGCCTAGGTGGCCTTATTTTTTGTTATTGAGTGCATTTTTAAGCCGGATTACTCTAGGAGTTTTCGTTAAATTAACGATCCGCGTCGCGTGATATCGCTGAATAAAAAAAGCGCATGCGTTTTTGGACTGTCTATTAAATAGGTCAAAAGTCTCCAGTCAGCTACTAAAAATGAACATGACTGCTTTAAAATGGAGGAATTTACCGAGAAAAAAATTTACCCTTGTTTGGCATAAACTTGAATTCGGTCAGCAAGATGTACTTTCCATCTGGTCTGTCAAGTGACAGGGAACTAAGCCTGACATTGTGTTCTGAAATAATCTGGACATATCAATTTAAACAAAAAATGTGCAAAATTTTCAGGGAAGAAAATTTGCATACTATAAATTTGACTTTAGTATCTAGGTGATAATATCTCTACGAATAAGGGCATTTTAACTTGTTCACCGAGTTGAATAGTCCGAGTACAAGCACTGTATGACATCAAATTTTAAAAAAAATTTTAGAATCCGATAGGCATATTTCAAATTTCGAAACTTTACAAATGATTAATTGATAAAGTTCATGGCGGAATTTTTGAAACAAAATATGCGGTCAAGGGGTACTTTCGCTGGTGATAAAATTGATAATTCTCTAAATTGGTTATCAACCACGAAAGCTATCTTTGAGCACATTAAACCATCAAATCCACTCTAATACCTAAATATGCTGGCTATGCTATTTAAACCATTTGTTGACCAAAAACAACGAATGTCAGTATCGTTTATTTCCAAGCTTATCCAAATGTTACAGTAAATTCTGTTAGTTCAAATTTTATATAACGGGCCTTATTTTTTCAAATTGTCTTGTTTACAGGAGAATATCAGATGTAATCATTATCGACCTATGAGGCTGAGAAAAGGATATGTTTTTGTTCATATCATTATGTCATTACTTGGATAACCATCGTTTACATCCGTGCCAGAATTGCTCCCTGTCTAGCAAGATAACTACTCAAAATTACGAGTATTAAAAATAAAGACGTTTGATGAAAACCTCAATATCAATTTCGTCTTTTTGAATAAGTGATTTTATCAATTTTTCTCAGAAAAGAATTATTTTTTTTACTTTCACTGATACTTAAGCATTGATATATCCACAAAACAGTATGTCTATTGAGACAAGTCACAGAAAAAGTCTTATTCGGATACTATACACCTGATTTATTGGCTGACTATTGTTCGTCCTTATTCATCATTTGTTCTCTCTATATCCTCTTTCAACCTAGTGAGTCTGAAAATGAGTTTCTCTCTATAGCGCGTGTTCGAATCCACCGATGTTGGTGATGGATTTGTTGGGTATGCTAATATTCGCAAAGTTTCTTGATATCGGAGGCGCCAAAGTTGTTTGATGCGTAAACTAGGCATCAGTAACACAATCATTACACAATCAAGTGGGATCTTAATTTGAGAAGTGTTGTGTTTAGGATGTAAGATGATTTCAAGAGTGAAGGTTGAGCCAATGATGATTATAATTACCTTGCGTAGGTTCAAACAGGTGAGGATAAAAACCGGTCGAGGAATGCATTCTTAAAACGCTTGTTTATGGCACTCACGAGATACTTAAAAGATAGAAAAATATTATTATTTTTTTTATATTTCCGGGGAGCTGCTGCGCTCATAACTCACATTTTGTATAAATAGCGGTACAGTGCGGGATGAACAACGATAGATTGACATTTTTTCATACTTTAGAAGTCAGAGATCGTTTTAATTTTATGAACTGACGAAATATTTTTATTTGATGAAAGTATAATATGATGTCGTGTGAGACAAGTCGTATTTCTGCCGAAATACAAGACCTCAACGCGGTTATCTCTCCATTTTTTCTTATTAGTTTCGAGTTGTAATTTTGTGATTCCAAATAAAAAGTAATGTTCAATTTTTTGGGTTTCCGCTAAAGTTCACGTGTACTGATCTTAATTGAGCTTGCTTTGCTTTTATAAATGCTATTCGAAGGTATGTGGCTTGAAGAGTATTTGCCGTCCACTTAACGGTCACTGATTAAGCTTGTTCAATCGTAATTTGGTTATCAAAACGTCCGACCACAATATACTAAGCAAATTATAAATCCAAAGCTGCTTGTAATTCGTGTCCACGAATCATTCGAATACATATTTAATAAATAGCTACAGGGGTTTATTCAAAACATAACTGCATGGGTCGGATTTTTTCAATTCTTATTAGGGTTTAACTTACCTGACGGTCTTTACTGAACGCAATCAAATGAAAAGTGAAAAAGTAATTTGAACATAACTCCGAATTGACGTCATCCGTGACACCACAGTATTGTTAATAGAACTTAAATAATATCAAATTATTTGCTCATTTATGGATCTTTGTGGTTTTTTACGGCTATTTATCTCAAAATTTGTTTCTGGCACTGTTACTTTTATTTTCTTTTAATAATCTTCCGAAGCCACTATATTCGCGATAGTCATCGGAAACCGAGAGAATTAATTTTATCTAGAGTGAATAATTTGCTAAAAAACTCTCCAGTACAGATAATTTTTTTTAGCAGATGCTGATGCTGAAAATTTTCAAAATATTGAGCTTGCTTCTGAAAACATTCGTGCAATTTTTATAGTTTTTAATCAGACATTTTTTTTACATGTAATAAATTTATTTTATTTACTCAAAAGAAATTTACAATTTGCGTAGCAACTTAGCTAACAAAAAATAAGAATTAATATTCAATGCTTATTGTAATTGAATTTTTACATTTTCGGAAAATCAAATCAATGCTTACCCTACATAACTACTTTGCAACAATACTGACGTAATTATAAAAATACTTATAGAAATCAGGTTTTTTTTCATATATCAAGTGCACTTTAATTTTCCAAACAACTCATACTGTCGGAACCTATAGTTCGCGCACTTCTAGAAACCTTTCAAAGTTCCATATATATTTTTTTGAGTTGTTTGAGACATTATAATATTTTATTTCAGTTTAAAATTGGTTATATTGCATGTTTCGCGTTTTGCGTCTTCAGAATGAGATAAAATTGCAGATTTTTACGAAAGTTTTTGGGTCGAAAAGCAATTTACAAATGGCCTTGTTTTCGCTAATAATGCCCGATTCGTGGAAATTATTAGTAGGTAGGGATGCTAGATTTGGTTGGAGGAACAAATACATAAAACTTCTGATTTGTGATCTTTTTGAGTGTTTAATTTGGTTTTCCATACAAATTAAAACTTCAATTGTTTCGGTTATGTTATGTAACATTTTATTTCGATTACCTCAAATGACTTTCAAAAGTCAAGTTTTTGTTTTGCTTGTAGAGTAAGAGTAGTTTTGCTGTAGAGTAAAAACCATCGCACAGATAAAAACTCATCATAACAACACTTGAAACTGCTCACCAACCAAGCATTTTTTTACGACGTACTAGGCGTTGATCATACGCATGCTACAGCAAAACAAAAACTTGAACTTTTTTGAAGTCATTTGTATAATGAAGAAATTGTTACATAAAAATACCGTTAATATTTAAAGTATTAATTTGTTGGAACAACCAATTTAACATAAAAAGAATCACGAAATCATGAGTTTTTTGTATTTGTTTCTTCATACAACATCTATCCCTATAACTAATTTCCACGAATCGGGATTTATTTAGGCCAAAAATGGCCGATTCGTCATTGCTTTCGACCCAAAAAACTTTTCTGTTAAATTCTGCAATTTATTTCTTTGAGACGCAACGCGAAACTGTCAATAAACTAATTTTATGAAATAAATCATAATATGCATATAGATTTTCTCAAAAGTAAAGATCATCGTGAACGGACCTGTTTGTTAAATAATTCAACCAAGAATTTTATCAACCCGTAATTTTTTAATTTATCATTAAGGTGGTGTTTAAAAACGTCTAGTTGGGCTTATAGATTTTTAATGTCAAACTTTTCTTTTTGGATTGATTTACAAATTTAGATCAAGGTGTAGGTTAATATTCATCGATCACTCAGCCGCAACTGCATGAGACATTTTTTGAATACAGTTTCTTTCTGTGATTCTTATGGTTTAAAATATTGTTATCAAAACAATAGGTAAAATTTATACATTTTGAATTGAAGAAACGTGTTCAAAAATATCTATGCAGGTTGCGGCTGATATAGGTTTATATATGGTAAATATTTTAACAGAAATTTTTGGGAAAAATTGGATGAGAATTGATATAAAAAATATTTTGTTGTGTCGCGGTTTTTTCTCAGTTTTTAGCACTGGAAAACGTGACGTTATACGGTCAGGCCGTCCCGTATTATTTTTCTTCACTGTCATTTAGGTCATAGTAAGTTAGTTAGCTAACTGCATTTTAATCTGGAATTGTTCATTTGATTCGAGAAATTCTTTTTCTGATGAGTTAAACCGCGACCAACAAAATATTTTTTATATCAAATTCTCATTCAAATTTTTCTGTTAAATATTTTACCATATATATTTTACCTATATCAGCCGCAACCTGCATTAGATATTTTATGAACACGTTTCTTTTTGCAAAAATGTACAAAAAATGTATATAAATTTTACCTATTGTTTTTGATTAATAATATTTGAAAACCATAAGAATTCCACAGAAAGAAACGTATTCAAAAAATGTCTCATGCAGTTGGCGGCTGGGTGATGTAGATGAATATTTAACCTACAACTTTGATTAAAATTTGTTAAATCAATCCAATAAAGATGTTTGACATTAAAAAATCTAGTAAGCCCAACTTAGACGTTTTTAAACACCACCTTTAATGATAAATTAAAAATTACCGGGTTGAGTAAAATTTCTTGGGTTGAGTTATTATTTAACAAACAAGGTCCTTAGTTCACGATGATCTTTACTTTTGAGAAAATCTATATGATATTATAATTTATTTCAATATAAAAATTAGTTTTATTGACATGTTTCGCGTTTTGCGTCTTCAGAATGAGAATAAAATTTCAGAATTTTTAACAGAAAAGTTTTTTGGGTCGAAAAGCAATTTGACGAATCGGGCATTAGTTTGGCTAAATAAATGCCCGATTCGTGGAAATAATTAGGTGATAGGGATATCAGATTTTGTATGAAGGAAACAAATACATAAAAACTTCATGATTTCGTGATCTTTTTTATTGTTAAAATTTGTGTGTCCATTATAAATTTGGGGAGAGAATACTTCTATAGTTTAAAATTATTTCTGCAAACGGTATTTTATGTAACAAATTTCTTCGCTTATACTAAATATGACTTTCAAAAAGTTCAAGTTTTTGTTTTGCTGTAGCATCGTTATGATCAACGCCTAGTACGTCGTAAAAAAATTGTTGTTTGGTTGAGCAAGTTTCAATGTGTTGTGTTATAGATGAGTTTTTATTGTGCGATGGTTTTTTTACTCTACAGCAAAACTACTCTTACTTCTACAGCAAACAAAAACTTGACTTTTTTGAAAGTCTTTGAGTGTATCGAAAATAAATTTTGTTACATAAGATAACCGTAAAATATTTGAAGGGATTTTAATTGTGTGGAAAACCAAATTAAACACTCAAAAAGATCACAAAATCATGAAGGTTTTATGTATTTTGGTTTCCTTCATACAAAATCTGACATCCCTATCACCTTATAATTTCCACGAATCGGGCATTAATTTAGCAAAACTAAGGCCCGATTTGTGAAATTGCTTTTCGAGTCGAAACTTTCGACCCAAAAAACTTTTCTGTTAAAAATTCTGCAATTTTATTATCATTCTAAAGACGCAAAACGCGAAAAATGTCAATAAAACCAATTTTTAAATTGAAATAAAACATATAATAAAATGTCTCAAAACAACTCAAGAAAAAATATATGATATTGGAGCTTTTGAAAGGTTATTCTTAGAAGTGCTGCAAACTATAGGGTTTCCGACAGTATGAGTTTGTTTGGAAAATTGTAGGCACTGATATATGATAAAAAAAACCCGTGATTTTCTTTATAGGGGTTGATTTTTCGTATGATTATTATCGTCAGCTTAGTAAATATTCAAATTTGTAAGCCAAAGTAAAGATTATTAATCTATTTTGGTAAAGCTTTGAGTTCGAATTTTGATTTTCGAAATTGTAACAATTTCATAACAATTCAAAGCATATTAAAAATTTTGCGTATTTTATGTCCAAAATATTTTTTTGTGAATTAATTCAAAATGTGTACTTAAATTGAAAACATAAAAAATTTGCCAGCGAATGTTTTTTCAGAAGCAAGCTCAAATATTTTGAAAATTTTCAGCATCAAGCATCTGCTTAAATAAAATTATCCTTGTACTGGAGACGGTTTTCTAGCAAATTCATGTCACTCTAGATAAAAATTTAATTCTTCGGTTTTCCGATGACTATCGAAATAATTGTGGCTTTCGTGATAGATTATTTTAAAGTGCAAATAAAAATGTAACAGGTTCCAGAAAACAAATTTTGAGATAATAATGCCGTTAAAAACCACATAAAGTATCCATAAAATTGAGCAAAAAATTTGATATCATTTAAGATTTCTATTACAAATTACTGTGTGGGTGTCACGAATGACGTCAATTTCGAGATTTAATGTTCAAAATTGAGTCTTTTTCACTTCCATTTGATTGCGTTCAGTAAAGACCTGTCAGTAGAGTTAAAAGCCTAATAAAATTGACAAATTATCCGACCCATGCAGTTATGTTTTGCAATAAACCCCCTGTAGCTTTTTATTAAATATTGGATTCGAATGATTCGTGGACTACGAATTAAAGCAGCTTTTGGGGATTTATAATTTGCTAGTATATTTGTGGTCTGGAAGCGTTTTGTATAACCAAATTACGATTGAACAAGCTTAATCAGTGACCGGTTAATGTGGACGGAAACAGTACCTCCAAGCCACATACCTTCGAATATGCATTTTATAAAAAGCAAAGCAAGCTTAATTTAAGATCAGTACACGTGAACTTATATTAGCGGAAACCCAAAAAAATTAGAAACATTTACTTTTTTATTCGGAATCACAAAATTTACAACTCGAAAACTAATAAGAAAAAATAGGGTTTCAGAATAACCAGCGTTGAGGTCTCTTATTTCGGGAGAAATAGTGACTTGTCTCACACGACATCATCATCTATACTTTCATCACAAATAAAAATTTTGTTAGATGTCCATATAAATATATAAATCGATCTGCTTGGATCTTAAGTTATGAAAATTGTCAATCTATCGTTGTTTCTCCGCACTGTTACCGCTTATTTTATACAAATTGTGTATGATATGGAGCGCAGCTCCCGGAAGAATAATAATTAAAATAAATAATAATATTTTTCTTTTCTAAGCGTTTTAAGGAATGCATCCTCGACCGGTTTTTTTATCCTCACCTGTTTGAACCTACGCGAAAGGTAAATTAATCATCATTGGCTCAACCTTTCACTCTTGAAATATCTTACATCCTTAAACACAACACTTCTCAAATTAATGAATTTCCACTAATTTTGTGTAAGTGATTGTGTTACTGATTGCCTTAGTGTTTACGCATCAAACAACTTTGGCGCCTCCGATATCAAGAAACTTTTCGAATTATCATACCCAAGACAATCACTATCACAACATCGGTGGGATTCGAACACGCGCTATAGAGAAAACCCTCATTTTCAAGATCCACTTAGGTTGAAAAGAGGATATTAGAGAGAATCAAATGATGATTATAGGACGAACAATAGTCAGCCAGTATAAATCTCAGGTGTATAAGTTGATCCGAATAAGACTTTTTCTGTGACTATGTCTCAATAGACATACTGTTTTGTTGATAATTCAATTGCTTAAGTATCAGTGAAAGTAAAAAAAATATATTCTTTCTTGAGAAGAATTTGATAAAATTACACTTATTTCAAAAATGACGAAATTGATATTTTGAGTTTTTTCATCAAACGTCTTTAATTTTTTAATACTCCGGTAATTTTGAGTAGTTATTCTTGCTAGACAGGGAGCAATTCTTGGCACGGATGTAAACGATTGGTTATCAAGTAATGACATAATGATATGAACCAAAATCCACTTATCCTTTTCTCAGCCTCAAAGGTCGATAATGACTACATCTGATATTCTCCTGTAAACAAGACAATTTAAAAAAATAAGGCCGTTGCATATAAAATTTGAATAGAGCAGAATTTACTGTAACATTTTGGGATAAGCTTGAGAATAAACGATACTGACATCGTGTTTTTGGTCAACAAAATGGTTTAAATAATTTGCATATGCCAGCATATTTTAGGTGATTAGAGGTGATTTGATGGTTTTAATGTGCTCAAAAGATAGCTTTCGTGGTTGATAACCAATTTAGAGAAATTTTCAAAATTTTATCACCAGCGGGAAAGGAGTCTACCCCTTGACCCGCATATTTTGTTTCAAAAAATTCTGCCATGAACTTTTATCAATTAATCATTTTGTAAATGTTTCGAAAATTTTTGAATATGCCTGGGATCGGATTTTCTAAAATTTTTTTTAAAAATTTGATGTCATATTTCAGTTGCTTGTACTCGGACCTATTAACTCGGTTGAACAAGTTAAAAATTCCCTTATTTCGTAGGAGATATTATCACCTAGATACTAAAGTCAAATTTTATTAGTATGCAAAATATTTCTTCCCTGAAAAATTTTGCACATTTTTTTGTTTAAATTTGATATGTCCAAAGATTATTTCATGAACAAATTTGTCAGGCTTAGTTCCCTGTTCACTTTGACAGACCAGATGGAAAGTACAATTCTTGCTGCCGAATTTTCAAGTTTATGCCAAAACAAGGTGAAATTTTTTTTCTCGGTAAAATTTCCTCATTTTTAAAAGTTTGTCATGTTATTTTCAGTAAGCTGAATGGAGATCTTTTTTGACCTATTTATAGACAGTCCAAAACGCATGCGCTTTTTCATGCGTTATATTCACGGCTGACGCGTCGTTAATTTTATACTGAAAACTCCTAGAGTAATTCCGGTCTGAAAAATGCACTCAATAACAAAAAATAAGGGCCACCTAGTGGTCAGAATTTTCAAAATCAGAGCTTTCGGCCTTTATTGCTAATGAAACAATTGAAATGAAAATTATAATTAGCGGACTCAAAATAACATTTGCTACAGTTTTAAGATACAAATTATGTATAAAGGTGTTCGAAAATGACTCTTTTTGGTGTAAAAATCTTACATGAAATGACTTAAAAATATACATTTTTTCGTCTTTTAAGCACTAAATTTTCAAAATTTTCCGATTTAGAAAAATTAAATTTGTGCATGAATGTGACTATCGTCAATTCTGAAATTCTCTAAAACTTTAATTCTCAAAACTTGACGTTGTCCGAAATTGCTTTTTGAGACTTTTAGTTTTATACTTTGTATTTCTGTTATACTTAGTAGTTAAATTTATTCGTTTCGGAACCCAGGCTACAATTTTTTATTCTCTAGAATAACAAACAATCTAAATGCTAACTGGTAAATAATGTTTGTTTTGCCTACATAACAGTTAATAAAATTGGAGGTGTCAAAAAACGCCGTTTCACACTTTTCGCTTAATTGAATCTATTTAATATTTTCGGTCTTGCTCTCACGATAAAACAAAATATTTTGTATGTGATTGGCATGGCGAAAAATAAACACGTTTGCTTATAGATCGCCTTTAATATTATATATCTAGTCTTGACGTTATAAAACGTTTCAATGACATAAAATGCCATACTAAGCGCAGGGGTTAAGTAACTAAATAGGTGGGACAAATTTGGGTTGGATGAACTGAGATTTTATTTTTCTGCGGCCGAAATCAACACTAAAATAAGTAGATTATACCGTTGAAAATAGATTTTTTGGATAATTTAGCTGATAAAATACGTTTACCTTCTTGTAAATAAAGTATTACTTTTCGGAAACTTATGTGGCTAGAGTATAGTTTGGGATTATTTTGGTTGCGAAAATGAGAAAGTGAAAGTGGCTGTGATAATAAATAACCATTTTATTTGAAAAAAGGGCGTGATATATTATTCGGATCAATCCTTGTGGCCGATAACTCCATATTGTGGGTTTTGAGTTACTTGTTTTTTTCAGAATCTACATCATAGTTATCCAATTTTCTTATGAGGTTCGAGAAGTGATTGACGCTAGCCAAGCCTGGATTTTGAAATTTTCGAAACATTTCCGAAATTTTTTCCATTAATTCGAGAAGATTTGAAAAGTTTGTTGGTGCTACACTTGTCTTTTGGTCCAAATCAAATACCAAGATTATTCAAATTGGCTGAGTTTACCGAATTCAGTCAATTTTTGAAATTAATATATCCCTTTATCACACTTTTGATCATATCCCGACCCTGATTAGCAAACGTAGTGTGTTTTTGAGTAGAAGAGCCGGGATATTAACAAAATTGTGATAAATGTATATGGATTACCGACCCTCAGAGTAAATTTAATTCTGAGCGATTGATTGGTTTAATCTGACCAATGAAATCGACCTATTTCGCAATCCAGGGTTTTTGATTGAGTGCTAATATCTTGCGTTGTTTGTATCATTTAAATATTCAGACTCCGTACTCTGAGGGTCGGTAATCCATATGTACATTAAAAGAAAATGGACAAAAATCGAATAAAAATATTCAATTTTTTAAAACGCTTTATTAACATTAAAAAATTATACAACCGTTGAAAAGACAAAATTCAAATCCAAATGTCGGCATTAATTTAATCGAAAACAAAGTATGTGCAAGCAATTTAGCATTTTTTTTATCAAATACAGCATGTTTCATGCTGTATGTCACATTTTTGCTCTCAATCTTACTTTATTGATGACGCTTACCTCAGCGAATCATAATTTTTGAATATAAAAACGCGTAGGTGCCTCACAGATTCAAATGCTCATAGACCAATCAGCGATGTCAATCAAGTTTAAGCAAAAATCTTAATTTTGAAACAAAATGTGACATTCCGTAGTTTGTTGGAGTTTTAATCCAAATTATCTCTTAAACAATTAATATTGCATTTTGAAAAACCAATTAATTCAAAAACCATATCAATTGAAAACGAACATCACGTACTGAAATTAACCAGACTAGATTATATCACGAGGTTAATTCTGTTATGAAATTACCTAAATCATATTTATGTTTTTATTTTGACATTGGTTGACATGTTGATCATTAGATTTCAAAGTTCAATAAAAAATTTTCCAAAAATTTTTAATTAATTTTAATTGTAGTTTTCGCATTGTTTGTTGTCAACAAGCAGCCAGGAAAGATTTATATTGCAAGTAAAACACCACGAAATATTAATTTCAGATTTGATTGTGGATGCTAATAACTTGAAAAAAACAGGTCTTGAACGTACATGCCAGTTTCATATTTTAAAAATAAGACACATATTTGAGTGATCAATAATCAAACATCAAAAAATAGAAAAAATCGTCTACATTGTATGATTGTTTTTCTAATTCAAGCTTGCTCTCGAATTTTTAGCCAAATCTGAAATAATTAAAGGGTCCTTCCGCAGTTCGATACAAATTTGAATATTGCGTGGTCTCAACAGTCACTTCCATTTGTGAGATCTTTTCATCTTTTATTATTTTGGAAATTTTTCTGGTAGTTTTTCAAAATTCTTCAAATTTGTTATTTAAAACGTTACAAAACTTTACGTGGACAGATTATGAGATCAAATCAAAAGTGAATGATAAGATTTTGAAAATATGTTACCTATGATCAAATTTGTTCCAAAATAAATTCCAATTTTTGTGACTTTAAATTCTATTTCAATTTTTCTTTCAAATTTGTTCAAAGAAAATGGACTGCAAAATTAAATCAGCTCAGAAAAACATGCGGGATTAGAGTTTTTACCGGGGAGGTTAACGAGATACTTTGGTTTGTTTAGCGATAAAATGATCTTCAAGAACAAATTTTGGTTCGATTCGTGGGTAATATCTTTCCGGTTGGGGCTAATTAATCTTTAAGTGCAAATTATATATTCAAGTTGAGTTTCATGAAAAATTGAAATCTTGATTTCAAAAAAAAATGCATAATACAACAAAAACTTTCAATAGAAATTGGAATTCTAATCGAATTATTCGATTTAAAAAATATGTGAGTGTATTTGAACACAGTTATCTGCAACAATTAACACGTTTCTTTGACTTGTAAAATATACAGTTGGTGACCTCAGATAGAATTACACAGGATTTGTGTCAGTAAGTGATATTTTTAAGTTTGGGGCCCATTGTTCGCGGCCCGTCGTTAATTTCATGCTGTTAATTTATTGTTAAAACAAATGTTAATTCACAAGTATCGCAATTTTTAAAATACAAACTTTCAGGTAAAAATTTGTCCATCCATTAATTAGGTTCGTCTTGATTTCATGCTATTCTTATTTACAAACACAATCCTAAATTTTTGTATTTTCAGAGTTTTGAAATTTCATTTATACAGCAAATATTGCCGTTTTTAGATTTTCGCGTAAATTTTCATCAAAGTTTTTCTGAATTGCCGTGATCGAGTCTATTTTTTTTAAAATTGGCAAAACCTAACGGTACGATTGCTTTTCTGAAGTATTCTCATAAAGTATTCTAAAATAAGGCACCATAGAAAAATGGTTCTACCTGATCCGCCTAACACGTCGGTATGCGAGTACAGTGAGCATGATTCGAATTTTACAACTCTGTATTTTTTGTTAAAAATCATGAAATAAAATTTTATCCATATTGATAAAAAAAAACTTCGTAAAACGGTATCACGGAACAGATAAGAGAATGTCCACAGTTTTCAAAAACATTTAAAAAACACGCGATTTTAGCATTTAGATTTTTGATATTAATTTAGAAAATTTATCGTCAAAAGTTATCATAATAATATAATTCTTGTGTTTTGAAGGTTCAGGATATAGCCGACTGAAATATAAATAAGAATGTCAAGAACGACGGATGTATTGGTTTTGCCAAAAAAATTCAGAATTTTATATTAATTTACATTTTATTTCAATGAAAAAACAGTATCTCGTTATCATAGAAACGTAATCGTAGATTTGTGAAACAAAGTTATTTTCGATAACGAAGAGCTATGAAGAATTTCTTATTTTTCCTGAGTGTGGTCTTATGAATCCAGAAATTTTTTGTTTTTAGCAAATGACAATTTCTGTGGCTGATGATTAATAAATTATGAATCGTTGTAGCACAATCCGGTGGTAGCCGTCGCCAAATATTTAAAGATAAATCTATTTGATACTGTCCTCAAAAATTTTTAGTTTTAGAACGCACAAAAATAAATCTCATTTTTAAATAAGATAATACTGACCTTTCCAAAAAATTTAGGAGAGTGTATTCTAAGAAAAATGGAGCAATATAAATACAAAACCATCATACAGCCCCGCTTTTTATCTATGATTTTTGCACCAAAAAAACATTCTTTCAAGTGTTACCGGTTGGTTTTCCGGTTATTGCTTCAACGTGGTAAAACAGGAAAAGTATGATTTTTTTGCGTTCACAGGATTTGTATAATGATTAATCTAATAATTTTTTGAATTATATAAATGACATAAGATTGGCAGCAATTCTGTGAAAACGGATTATTTTTCGTGAAATAGAATAAGGTTTTGGGCTCAACTAGAAGTGAACAGAATTAAATAAGGTCCTTAAATTCAGTCTAGAAGTTCAATTCAATAAATCAGGTCTCGATTACTAAAAAACGAACAATTTTCGCAGAAAAATTACACTTTGCTGAAATTAGATTCAAAAACTACAAAAAATATGGCCCATCCACTTTAATGTACTTGAGTGGTTTTTCAAATTTAAAGTTTTTTCAGCTAATTGGTGATAAAATATTCGTTCAAGTTATTGAATAAATGATAATCAAGTTAATTTTGAAAAGATGTCAAAATCTTTAAGAATAATAATCGAGAAATAGATTTTATTAATTTGATAAGTAGCGAAAAAGCAAAATTTGCATCCTGCGAAAAATTATTTCGTAATAAAGAGGGGTTTTTGACCCATACACTATGGGCCATACCTAGGGTCAAACTCAGGAAACCTATCTTTAAAACCAAACCCCTCAGCACTGATATTATGGCCCATACCCTTGTCCCAACATAATTTCATCTAAAAATGCTTACTACAGCAGGGTGCGGCGTATAGTTATACGCGTAAAGTTAGATTCCACGCAAAAACCAACGTAAGCCTCCGCAAAAACCTACGGATTTGAAAAATAAATTTATTCGTTCCTGGCGTGCGGCGTATATAGGCAAAAGATAGGGCTCGATCGCTTCATTTAATTAAATATTTTTTTTAATTCGACGATGTAAAATATGGTAACATTTTCGTTTTCGTAGATTTTAAGCCTTCGAAAAAATCTCGAAAAAATTTTTTCTCAAACTTTCAAAAGTTATTTATTCATAATAATTATTATATACATACTGTACATAATGATAATTGATGATAAATACTTACAATTTATGTATTTATAATTATTTTAAAAGTAATATTTTATATAATGAATCAAAAAAAAGTTAAGAAAATTCTTCTATCTACTTTCAAATTTCTCGAATTTTGGTCATTTAAATAATATGGATCAACGGAACTCAGAGTACAAATCCTAACTATTTGAAAAATGCGAAATCTGAGCATTTGATTGGTTGATCCTATCCTAATCTGACCAATGAAATCGGCCAATTCCGCAATCAACGGTTTTGAGTGGGTGCTAATATCTTGCGTTGTTTGTATCATTCAAATAGTTAGGACTTGTACTCTGAGGTCCGTTGATCCATATATTTAAAAATCAAAAAATTAGATTTTACTTCATTTATCGACTTTACAGTTCAGTATGAGTGAAAATTGACTGATAACAATAATAATGGTTGATCATATTATAATTGACAATTAGAAGGATTGTAAGTGTGGAAATTAAACATGTTGTAAGCAATTCAAAATAATAACGTCGTTGATTTTATATCAGAATAACTGGTTGATAAAATATAAATCTTTTATTGAATTTATTATAATCAGAGGGTATTTTAAACAAAAACGCTCAATTTTAGCTTATTTTCACTCTTGTTTGCTGGATAAAATTTGCAATCTTCAACATTGTGCAAAAACCACTAACTTTCAGAATAATGAGCTATGTTTTTTTCATTGTGACTCTCATTGGCTTAAAAACAGGAAAATGTTTATAATAACAATTTGTAAACAAATGGGAATTTTCCGTTTTGTTTGAATTTAGCCAATTCTAGAAAAAAAAATGTCTACAAAAAATTGTACAAACTGTTCACAAATGCATGTCGAATTACGTCCGACAATAAAAATTACAAGATGGTGTATTTAAAACCTTTCAGTGTTGCTAATAATCTTGGTGAAGTCCAGAAAACCGCACGAATATATACGACTGCAATGAAAAAAATTAAAGAATGAGAAAAAACATTTACCAGTTTTTGTGAATTCAAGCGTTCGAAAATCTTCATTGTTATCTAACTAAAGATAAAAGTTGAAGACGTTCAAACCATTCAAGCATCTCTAAATCAGCCAAAAATGTCATGAAGAACTTTCCTCGGAACTATTTTTTTAAATATATGTGTTAACTTTCCAATTCAATTCTTATCGTTTAAAAAACTAAAATCAATCACTGTTAAAATTTCTTTTTTGTGCTCGAAAATAACTCAAAGTAGTTACAACAATATTTGTCTTTACTTTTCTTCCTAAAAAAATATTATCAATTCCATTCAGTCCTTGTTAATTTACCAATTTTTGTGTGTGATGAAATTTATTCTCTTGTAGTAATTTCCGGAATATCGAATTTAAATTGTTGGATGACAAGTATCTTACAATACGAACCATGGAAGTGGTTCGAGCGATGAATATTCTTGCGTAGGTTTGAGCTATCTAATAGCATGAATCATGACAGCCATGTTAAGGCTGACCCTCGCACAGGTCTCAAATTGTATGGCAGCAAATTGGCAATATGCTGACTATTGGACACAAAAAACAATTGTTTATGATGTTTAGTTCAAATTAATTTTGAGAAAATTTAGAAGAAACACTATAAAAAAGCTATCAATATTAGACATTGACAGTCATAAAAACTTCAGTTTTTGATTTGAAATTAGTTTTAGGCACAATTTTATATTTTTTAATTGAATCTTGAGAAGTTAACTAATATCAGTCACCTCTGCATAATATAAAAATGCTCTTATTTGGAATAAATTCAAAAATATCAACCACCATCCTCATCAGGAGAGCCTAACTGATCAATATGTTTTGCCGCCTACACAGAGAGCATCTTTGTGATACAATATATGATAGAAAGAACTGACGGAACAGGCTTGTAAAAAAAAGCGGAAACAGTTCTCCTCTTCTCTTAGCGTGTCCGAGGTCAGATCAACTGTGATTGCTTTTTTTGTCGTAATGACACAAAATTACCACCAAACGACAGATAATTTGATAACGAAGAAAAAATTTCATTATAACATGTAAAAAGTTTGGCCACTTGGTGGCAAAATTTAAGTATTAAATAATTTTTGCGCTAGAGAGCAAATAAATTAAAAAAAATTGACAATTTTAAAAAAAAATTTATCTTTCAACAAAATTTTCTTATCTTTCCGACGTCTTTTTTTTTCTACTCATTAAGCTAAATCTGTGAAGATTTGTTTGGACTATATTTTGAACATCTAAGAAATTGTAAGCAGTCACAGGATTCTGCGCTAGAGAAAAAAATTACCAAAACTTAACGATTTTTGCACTTTTTATAATTTACAAAAGCAAAAAAAGGGCAAAACATAATAATGAACATATATTGATTTATATATATTTGAAATACAAACTTACATTGAGTGTCATGAGATATTGAAATCCTTGATTCCGATTGGTTCAAATTTTGACTAATCAAAATTGAGCTTAAAATTCAAAATATTGAAAAAAAATTCCCGATTCGTAATCAGGGCATAATTCCACGTATTATGTTTAATCTGAAATTTTTGGTGCTCTGAAATTTGCACGACCTCGGACACGCTATCTTCTCTTCTTCGTGAAGGAAAGAGAAAGAAAAATCAGAAATGAAAAGGAAACGGAGAGAAAGAGAATGAAAACCAAAGAGAACGGGGATGAAAAAGGGAGGAAATAATGAACCGAAGAAATTTTAAAAAATTAGTTTCGGGTAAATATAATTCTTTTTGGCTTTTATTAAATTTTGAATAGTTAACATTGGAGTATACATTTTTGGTCGACAAAATTTTTGGTCGACATTTTTAAAAATGCCTATCTTTCGCTATGAAAAGTGCGTAGGCGGAAATCAGCACTACAATTGAAATACAAATTTACGAAATATTTCTTTGTTCGATTATATTTTTTATTTTTTAATTGAAACCGGTTGGTTTTTGGTATACATATGAATACAAACTTTGCATTTTTCGGACATGTCACTTTTTATTGCCCACGTTTTTTTAAATTGCTAGACTTTTTACGCCTACGCATTTTTCATAGCAACAGATAGGAAAAAAAATCGACCAAAAATTTTGTCGACCAAAAATGTATACTCCTTAACATTCTACGTTTATAATCATGAAATTCA
>SCLH01000135.1:19960-32482 GCA_004367855.1 Oikopleura vanhoeffeni
ACAAAAGCGTGGAAATGTTTCAATTGAAAGTAAAGTTATCCTAGTAATATCACCTCAAATAGAATTAATACGGGAAACGCGCGCCAAAAAAAGGTTATTATGTGCAGAAAAATCAAAAAAAATATTGAACAGAAATAAACTGTGAGCTTTAATTTTATTCTAAGCTTATAAAATTCAATTTTTAATTTCTTATTAAATTTAATTAAATTGATTCAGTACATCGCGGAAAATGACGCCAAAGGTTATTGAAGTCATTACAAACAGTGTTTTCACCAAACTACTGACAAAGCCTTTTATATCGATGATGGCAACATCAAACAAAAACCATCAATAACATGGCGATATCAGGTAAACTTATTTCTTAAATTAATTAATAATTAAATTAATGTAATAATTAATAAATAAGTTATTTAGTTTATTATATGGTTGCACCAATTTGTTTTTATTTGAGCTATCTAGGAATTAAAACGAATAAGTTGTTTGCAAACGCCGAATTATTCTAAAAAATTGGCTGAAAATCTAGTAAATGACGACCAGGAAGTCCAGTGATACACATATTCACGAAGGATTCACACTAAAGTTGTCTTAATGATTGTCTTGCGTATGATTATAGACAAGGGTGCTTGATATTGGGACCGCTAAATTTGATCGGTTTGTAATCAGTCAAGCAATCACTAAAACAATCATTTAAACAACATCAGTGGGATTCGAACACGCGCTATAGAGATAGTAAACGTTTTTGAGATGGAGTTTGGTTGGTAAAAAGATATACTCAGTTTGGTGGCGAAATAAATTCAGGAATTGACCGTCGTGAACTTTTCTAGGATGTTTTTGATTCATTTCTTTGTTTCTGAATCTTTCGTGAATATATCTATCACGGGAATTCCTGGTCGTTATTTACCAGATTTTCAGCCAATTTTTTTAAATTATTCGGCGTTTGCAAACAACTTATCCGATTTAATTCCTAGATAGCTCAAATAAAAACAAATTGATGCAACAATATAATAAACTAAATAACTTATTTATTAATTAATTACATTAATTAAATTATTAATTAATTTAAAATTTTTTTAACTGATATCACCATGTTATTGATGGTTTTTGTTTGATTGTTGCCATCATCGATATCAAATAGCTTGTCAGTAGTTGGTGAAAACAAACTTTTTAAATGCTTCAATAACCTTTGCCGTCATTTTCCGCTGTACTGAATCAATTTAATTAAATTTAATTAGAAATTAAAATTGAATTTTATAAGCTGGAATATCAAGTAACTCACAGTTTATTTCTGTTAAATTTTTTTTTTCGATTTTCTGCACCATAATCAACTTTTTTTGGCGCAATTTTCAGTATTTAATTCTATTTGAGTAAGATGAGAGTAATAACTTACTTCATTGAATCATTTCCACGCTTTTTGTGCGGGTACTGATTGGTAAAAAGTGGTCAGATGTTTTTTCTGTAATTTCATGGTGGCATTAAACATAAAGTTAATGATACGAAGATTTTCCTTGAGGAGGTTGTAACCTTCAACTAGTAGGGTCTGTTGGGTTATCACCATAGAAAAATGTTTGAGAAGTCCGTGAGTCGAACCCAGTTAACGAGACGATCGTCGAGTCGCGCTAACCACTACGCCAACTGCTCATATAACTGACTAGAATATGTTGATTATGATTCGAAGCCTTTTAGAGCCAACAGGTCCAAAGCCAACATTTGAAGTTTTGCAATCTCCTCATAACTTTGGATTAATTCGCAATCATTGTTATTCCTTTTTAACGTTAATTAACATATCGCGTTAATTATCATTTATTTTACTTGAAAGGCTTTTTTAAACTAAATTTTTCTTCTGTTTCAGGTTAAATAAATGTCAAAAGTAACTTTAGCTGCCATTTTGGCGCCTGAGGGTTAACATACCTTTTGCCGTTTTTGGATAATGTCCAAAATCGTTTGTTCTTTCACAATTAATTCTAAAAATAAAACAGAAAATTCTCTGTTTGAGGCGAAACAGGATTAATAATGTTTAATGTTTTAATGTTTAAGAAATATTTACTGAAAATAATTTACAACTTGAAATTTTTTAACTGTTTGAACATTTCTTTTTGAGATGTTTATTTTAAGAAAAGAATCGGATTGAAATTTACAAAACTGGATAAAGATTAATTATAAACAAACCTTTATTTCAATATTGACGTCATCATTGCGTCATCAGTTTTGAGACTTATTGAGGTAAATTCCAGACAATGTTTTAATCAGAGGTCACCAAAAATTATTGGCGCGTATTATCTTCAAGGAAGGAATTTATATATTACCGACCCTCAGAGTACAGAGCCTAAATATGAGAATGAACCAAACAACGCAAGATATTAGCATCCAATCAAAACTCTGGATTGAGGAATAGCCCGATTTCATTGGTCAGATTAAACCAATCAAATGCTCAGAATCAAATGTAGTCTGAGGGTCGGTAATCCATATCGCCGGCGCAATATCGTCAAGAAAAACGTACGCAATTTCACAATTTTAAGCAGAATTCCTGATAGTGCCTATATCGCCGGAATTACGTAGGCGTTTATAGTTTTCCGTACAAATTACATTGAGTGACTCATGAATGATGTCATATTAAAAAATTAAATCTCCAGAATTTCCTTTTGTAACTTTTATTTGATTTCGTTCGGTGGAGTATGTTTTTTCAAAAATATAAGAATTTCAATTATATTGAGCTTAATAATTTAAAACTTTCCATCAAATGTTATGACAAATATCTTATTTAAATTGGAGATAATCAAAAACAGCTGGTGATCATCAGAATGAACTTTTTTTTGAAAATTTTATCATCAGATTCAAGGCAAAATTCTATCATAGTTCGTCAATCAAATTCTTTCTAATATTGTCATAAAAAATCATTAACATTTAGAATAACTTATTAAAAAATGAATATCAGATACTCAGTATTTTATATTCAATTATTTTATGTAATATAATTACATGAAATTTCGGGATGTTAGAGGAGCGACATATCTAGATAATGCGTCACTTTATCAGTTGCGGTCTCTTCCACACAGCTTTTAATCAAATATTATCTTCTACTCAGACAAACTAATCAACTATCCGAAAATAATAATACCTATACTAAAAAAAAGACGTCTAAATGTAATCAAAGAAGGCCAAAACGTTCCATTTTAGTCATGATGACCAGCCGGTTCTTGGTATTTAAAAATTTAAGTAGCTTTTGTTTATAATTTCAATTGTTTTCATCCATATTTTACTAAATTTCAATTATATTTTTTCTAAGTCTGGTCAGAAGAAACATTTGATACTATTATCGATTTCTTGATTATAATTTTAAAATTGTGAAATTATAGATCCGATCAATAACAGAGTTTTCCAATGTTTGTGGTTATTATCACGAAATACTGTCAGTGTGCAATGACGTCATTTACAAAGATTAAATTATTCAAATTCTACTCTTTTGAATTTTTTTGTATCCATTTCACTTTACATTAATTTCATAATTATATATTAACCCAGCCTAAACCCCCTCAACTTTATAAAAATATTTTTAAGTCTTATTTTTAGCTGGTTGAACTAAACTGTAAATGTTTTAAGTGAAAAGAATCACGAAGATTGACAAGTATCAAAATGCAAGAAAGCTGAGTCAGAAAGGCTTAAAACAAATACCAGAGCTACTTACAGGATTAAATCTCGGATAAGGGTACGTCATAAAGTAGTCCAAAACTATCCAAAATTTAAAACAAAAAGTTCCAGCTATAAAAAATTACAAATTTGGGTTGAACTGTGAAATTTATCATAAAAGGCGAAAACGTTAAACTCCGCCTCAAATTTAAGAGTAAATTTTCGGAAATTCTACAGGTTGAATTTTATTTTTTGTCGGTGTTTCACGCATCATTTGTTATCACACTAAAAATTGAGTGATACGTGAAACACCGACAAAAAATAAAATTCATCCTGTATATTTTTTATTCACGCCCTATTGAATTGTTATCTGTCAGTGGGTTCGAAAATTTTGGAACAAGTCCGGACCGGAAGCTATACTTTACCAGTTAATTTTGACCAGCCGGTACATCCGACAACGTTGCAATAAAAAAACTCCTCTGGAGAAAACCCTCTGTCGATTCAGCGTGCTTTATTTGTGAAATTGCTATTTTAACTCCCGTGAGAACCCGAGGATTAAAAGTTCACTTTTTGCAACTTTAACCGTTTTTTGTTGTAAACATCTGAAATAATCTAAGGTCTTGGAATGACCAAAAAATTCTCTACAAGATAGCTTAAAAATATCGATACCCATTTTTGGGGTTATGAAATTTCTCACTCTCAATCGTCCAACATGATATTGTTATTATTGTATGAATTATACAAAATGATAAACTGAAGAACAAAAATATTTTGCCAAGATTTATTGCTGTAAAAAACAATTATATTATCCTGCCTGTCTGTACTCTGGCTATATAAGCAGTCAAAAATTAAAATAATTATATTCTCACCGACCCTATCAGTTCTTGGATCTGGTTTTATAAAACATCACCTATTCATAATGGCCAGGCGAAGCACCACCAGTTTTTTTAACCCGAGAATCAAACTTTGAATTCACAACTTTCATGCGATTGATTTTGAACTCTTAGTTGTATCTTATGGAAAACGCCAAAAGATTCTCTGGCCAGAAATCTTATCTGATGTGTGTTTCAGAATTCAAATATTAATGAAATTAAAATTATTGCTTTTTGACCATTTAACCCCTGCGAGCATAGACAAAAAGTTACGCCAAGGCACCAAAGCCAAAGGTTGTTAGAGTTTTTTTTTTCGTATTGATCGTTCTGATTTATTACCTCGACCGAAATATGGAGGAGGAAACATATTCATTATATAAAAACTTGCCTTCTATAAAGTTCAAAAATAATTATTTATTGCCTAATTTGCAGAGAGTTGTGTTTTTACATGTTAAAAATATAATGATTTGTAGACGGCCTTATCGTGGCTGCAAATAAACCAACGATAATAATAATAAGAAAGTTGAAAAGTTAATTTTTGCATCCGGCATTTTTAGTTTTAGAAAATTTTGTGACGAAAGCAAGGAATAGCATATTTAGTAATACAAGCTCACAGTGGTATTCACAAATAATTTATTTTCGGAATCACTGCACAAGAATCGTCCCTATGTCATCGTTTGGTCCGATTTGATCTATATATAATCAATAAAAATATATTTATAAATAGGTTGAAAATTTTGATGAAAAAATTACGATTTGTGCTCACACGGGTTAAATATAAATAAATTTGTATCAAAAACTTAGTTAAAAAACTCAATTGTATTTAATCTTTATTTTCGAACAGCAAGGTGATAAAGAACATTTCTCATTTTCAGCGAAAAATTTAATATTCATTTAAAATTTTTTTGATGGAGCTTTGGTGTTCGAGCAACGGGCAACAAAGAGTATTGTATAAATTAACCCAAAATCAATTTTACTGAAACATGGAAATAAGGGTTTTTTGGTCAAATAAAACATAGTTTTTTCAGCAGACCTCTCAAAATTTATGGTTTAGTGTCATTTTCAGTGAATACGTTTATCTTTGAAATTTTGTTATACTGAGAAAATACAGAAAAATAGCTTATACCGAATGTGTTTTAGCTTTTGGGGTTTTCTCCCGGGAGATTGAAACGCCCCTTAAATTAACTAACCAAGTCGCGCTCTTATTGGTTAAGCGTGAATCTCCTCGGGGAACACCCCATAACCAAAAACACATTGGGTATATTCAAATTTTTTTCTACAGATTTCTGCTTCAATTATTTTTCTTCTGAAAACTTTCTTGATTTAACGTCGCAGGTTACTATTGTTCAAGCAATCCAAAATAATTCTTGTTTCTTGTCATAATATTTTAACGATGCATGTTACTTTTTTTTAGTATTTGTTTGCAACTTTTGAGACCGGAGATCAATTTAAAGTCAGAAGACCGAACGCTTTAAATTATTCTTTGTAATATTTTAACGTTTCCTAAATACCACCGATTTTAAGGGGCACTTTAGATGCTTTGATTAGATTAAAAACTGATTTTATAACAAATAATGTGCAAATCCTCTTACAATTTTTTTTAACCTTTCATTTTTCAACAAAATCTTGGAAATCCAACAAAAAACAAACATATGATATCCTTTTTCTAACCTAAGTTCATCTTTAAAATGCTTGTGATCTCTATAGCGCATGTTCGAATCCCACTTAAGTTGTCTTAGTGATCGCTTGAGAGATTACACACCGATCCACTTTGGCAGTCCCAATATAAAGCACCCTCGACTATAATCATACTCAATACTTAGGTTGCGAAAAGCATATACTCAATTTGTATTTATTTGTTAAGTCTGTATTAAGTTAATGATAAACCGAAAGATTAACCTAATAAAGTTTAAACTTTCATACCGATTTGTCAAACAAAATTAGATCATAAATCTGAAAAGCGGACATTCAACCAATAAAAAGACTGAATTTTCAAATCAGCCAATAAAATAAACTCAAATTGAAGCGGCCAACCAATCATATTCTCTGGTGTTTATGACGCTTATGATGTTTCAAAAATTTTGAAAAAATTTGATGTCTTTTTCAGACAAATGCGTAGGCGGATCAGTTTTATTCGATTTGACCAGAAATTGCCTAATAATAAATTTTTGAATTGTGAAAATATTCACCGTAATGTTTCAAAATGTTTATGAATAACTTAAACTTCAACTCTAATAGATAGCTGATTATAATCGATAAATTAGTCTCAATCTGACAGTCGTAAAAGTGCGTTCCAGAAAATCAGCAAGTTCTTGTTTTAAGGGTACTTCCTAAACTTCCGCTTGAAAAATTGAACATATAACAACGGAACATAATTAGGAACAATTCTGTGGTAATCAAGCCCAAAATTAAGTATCTTTGTCAGTCAAAAGATTTCGGCTGCCAAGCTAAAATTTTCGAAAAATATCACAATCTTTGCAATTTTTTCTCTAAATCACCTCCGAAATTGTTCCTGGACATAAATATTAAATCAATTTATTTAAAGAGATAGCTGAGTAAAAGCATTCTAGAATCTAGACTGAACATCAAATCTTATTTTTAATATCATATTCGTCTATGAAGAATGTTTATTTTCTGGTTTGGTCTAGTACATTTGTACTACTTAACGTCCATAATGTACTAGATCAAACAATAAAATAACAACCCTTCTCCTAAAGAGATATAATAGATAAATTATCTAAGAATAATAAGCCCCAGTAATATTCAACTTATTCATAGGGTTGTTGCTGGATGGCTTGCAATATGAAAACGATAAACAGTTTTCCTGGTTATAGTTTATTGGTGCAAAAAGAAGCTATGTATGCTTCCTGCGCCTGACTTATATACATAAGTGCAGACGCAGGAAACAACAAGTCAGAATGACTTGTGACCGAATCGGGCGGAGGGACCTGCAGTCGGTCCGCCGATTGCGCAATAAGCATTGCGCAAACGGCGGAACGGCAACACTATCACCCTCCGCCAGATTCAGTGGGAGTTATAAAAGTACGCCATTGCATAGTTATGTTCTATACATGTAAATTGATATATTATAATCAACCAAATATCTCAAATATTCTAGATCTAAGGAAGTTCAAGTCGTGTTATTTCTTTAGAACTAATTCCTAACTTTGAAAAATGGTATAAAAAAACCGAAACGTTAGTAATAAATGAATATTTTTCGTTTGTGTTGAGACATTGGTTATTATAAAATTTCAATATAAAATTGTATTTTTTTTAACGTTTTCGATTTTTATTAAATCATCTTCAGAATGAGAACAAAATGAATATTTCAATATCATAATTATACATGTATAGTTTATAAAATTAACATTTATAGAGTTTATAGTTATAGAGATGATAAGTTTTGGTAGTAGAAAATGAATTAAAGATATAGTGAATGGAACAAAATAACTCTTCGAGAGTCCACTCCTCCCTACTCGAGAAGTCGGACGTTAAAATAACGTTTTCGCCCTCATCGAGGAGCCAAACGTTCTCGCCGTCCGGAATTTCAATCATTTCTACAGATGACGACTCTGTATCAGAGAATTCTGATATGGAATCATCATCGTTAGATAAGTGAAAAACCGACTCGGAGAGATTCGTTTGTCTCTCTATGAATAACTGCGGCTCGGTTGGAAAGGAGTAGAACTCATATCCGTTTGACCACTGATATATCCCACTTCAGACACCAAATGTTGCTGGATAGCTTGCAATATGAAAACGATAAACAGTTTTCCTGGTTATAGTTTATTGATGTAAAAAGAAGCTATGAATGCTTCCTGCGCATGACTTAAATACATAAGTGCAGACGCAGGAAACAACAATTCTGAGTGACTTGTGACCGAATCGGGCGGAGGGACCTGCAGTCGGTCCGCCGATTGCGCAATAAGCATTGCGCAAACGGCGGAACGGCAACAGGGTGCCTAGAGAGGTCAGTTGTCTAAAAACTTAAAGATCAAGGTCATGTGATCAGTTGGACCAGATATCAAAGGGGTAAGAACAGGATATGCCGAGAACAACTTGGCCCAAATTCATAAGAACTCACTTGATTTGATTCTCGAAAAAATAAATGCCTGGGATAAAGATATGACTTATACCTACGAATTAAAAGCTAAAAATAAATTAAATTTTTTGTCTTCAACCTTATTTGTAGCTTATAATTCAATAAAGTCAAAAACTTTTCGAAAAGAGGAATTAAATAAAGTCATGAATAATTACAAAAAATCAGTTCCCACGCGTGGGAACCTGATAAGCAATATTCACAGCGCTCCACTACTCTAAACAATTTTGCTCAAATGATGATCTTCTTAAAGATGACATACTCAGTTTGAAAAAATTTATGAGAAATAAGTATCCTGAAAGTTGATTTTAACTTCAAAATAAAATATAAAAGCCCAGCCGTTGAATTTCATTTTAGTCGTACATTATTTGATTTATCACTAATAGTGATTCACTATTGTTCTATTTTTATGCGCAAGTTAAATAAACTCTAAATCGTGTACTTTTTTGTTTCTTTTTCATATCTATAACGGGGCCCTCTGGTCGTTTTTTTTTATTTTTTCCTGTGATTACTGAAATTTTTGAAATATCAGTTATGATTTAAAAATTTGAAAATAATGCTTTGATTCAAACCATTTATTTCAAACTTAATTTTCTTTAAATTTAAGCTATGGGTATTTTTTTTAAAGGGATTTTTTCCAGTGTTGCAGTTGCACGAGTTTTCTCAAAGATGGGTGAACCGATTCTAAAAATCAGTCTCATATCATCAACAGTGACCGAGAAACCGACAATTTAAGATTCAACCGGTAATTACCAGAAATCCGGTATCCAGTTCAGAAATCGAAGACCGTCATGCAAGGTATCAAACTATGGACTCTCAACTATTATTGGAATTTTTAGAATCGGTTCACCCATCTTCAAGAAAAACTCGTGCAACTGCAACACTGGAAAAATCCCTTTAAAAAAAATACCGCCTATCTAATAACTCAATCGGATAAGTTGTTTTCAAAAGCTGAATTATATAGAAATTTTTGCTGAAGAAGTGGCAAAAACGACCAGAGGACGTCGTGATTGATATGTATTACGGGACTTCCTGGTCGTTTTTCACTAGATTTTCAGCTGAGCACAATTATTTGAAGAAAAATAAATTGAAACAAAATAGTCCAAATCAGGCCATTGTTTCCAATTTTTTCAACTGAAACTAACAATTAAACTATTTCAGTAATCTCAGAAAAAATGTAAACATGGTCCGATATATGACAAAAAAAAGTAAAATATGTGCTCAGGCAACAAACTTGTTCAAAATGATAACTATTAGCGCATAAAGAAATTTGTAAGTCGCATAATGCGACTCTCAAGCACTGTATCATACCAAAATACCTCATTGCTAGATTAATGACCCTCAATAAAAAAGATAAAGATAATAGATTTCGAAATGTTATCCAGTGATTACTTCTCTAAACCACTTTATTTAGATTTGTATGTATTACTGACTTTCTAACCAAATTGAGAAGGACAAAATCGTACAAATTGTTTAACTCTTACGTTGTCGGTGCAAATCGTAATCTAGTGTAATGTGGTTTTTGACGAGAAACCCTTGAAGAAGTTTTTGAAGTTGTCGAAACACTGAAATAAAATGCGAATTTTAGAAGCAAAATATATACCCAAAAAACACGTTTCAAAATCGTCCTCCTACTTGTTCTACACGATTATTATCGAAAAGTCAACTAAGCTGTAATTTCAATAAAAAAAACATTGACCATGTTGTATATGAGACTCATATTATGAGTCAGTGTTTTAAGGAGGTAGTCGTCGTTTAGTGAAACGAAAAAAATTCTCAGTTTTATTTGATGGTTTTTCAAAAATAATAAAAATTACAAGCATATCTCAAGTCCGGGAAGAGGGCCGATTTTGAGTGAATGATACTCTAATTTTGGCTTGATTTACCGAAAATCTTACCGAAATTACTCTTATATACGGTTTTTGTTACTAGAGCCAAAAAGAAAGAATTTTCAATTATTTCTGTCTGGTCGAGTTTTTAATTTTGACCATTATTTTTTCAATTTTTATCAAGATTCCTGATATATCACTCTTCAATTATTTTTTCGGCTCCCAATATCAAGCAGCCTTGCTAATTATCATATCTAATTATCCAAGAAAATTACTAAGACAACACTAGTGAGATTTCAACTCGCGCTATAGAGATCACCATCATTTTCAAGATTGATTTTTTTGGAAAAGGAATATGTTTTGCTGGAAATAATATTTGGAATAATTTTCGTATTTTGAACAAAAATTGAGCTAGAGATGGAATCAAAATATAAACAAATAATTTTGTTAATTCTTTCTTAGAAATCTTTGTGCTCAAAATTTCCCAACTGAAAGAAACTCAAATTTCGGAAGAAAATATGCTAAGAAAACACGTTTCAGAATTCGTCTCAACTTGTTCTACACAATTATCATCGCTGAAATAATTATATCTACTATTATTGTACAGGAAAGCTACTTTGCTGCAGTTTTATTCTGAGAATCCATTTGTCACGGCCCGTGACACACGGGATATCTGAGTCAGTGTTCGTAATAAACTGTTCCAAGCTAGAAAACAACAAAAACGTTTCATTTGGCAGCAGTCTTTTATAGCTTTAGCGGGTTTAAAATACTGAATTGTTTCTTTATGGACAAATTAATAATTGTCGATTTAATTCATCGATAAACTAAAATGATTTCGAAAACAAATGCTTTTACTTAGTTAATTAAGGCAAAGATTGTGTGCAGCACAAATCCTCGAAGCTCCTTGGTTCGTTTGTGAATTTTAAATTTTTCTCAACTTTTCGTAAATCGACGATTGCGCCTCCCTAATTGTCGGGATATAACAAACACATAGCTGCGCCCACGCTCAATAATATCGCTAATATCGAGACAACAATTTCTCGAAGTGCTACTCTAGGTTAATTAATAAGCAATTGAATCAAAAATTTATAATATAAACGAAAGTACTTCGAATCAACTGATATTCATACAATAAAATTTTATACAATATGTTCAATTTTTTTGTCGGTGAATAATGAGTCAATTAGCGCAAAAAACAAGCCTGCAAAATTAAGGAATCGAGTTTTACGTTTTTTCTAAAAATTTTCACAATTTACAAAACTTTGATTTTCTATAAATAATTTGTTAAATAAGTAGAAACGTTACTTTATAAGATGAAAAATACAAAATAACTTGATAAATTTATTCAAACTGTACTTATTAATTATTTCCCAAGTTCACCGGAAACAGTTAAATCAAAAAACTTCACGAAAATGAAGAGGAAAAAGTGAATAATTCAAATTTTATAAAGAGCGAAATGCATCATAAAATTTACTCTTGATAATCAGTAAAATATGTGTTGGTGGTGAATACGGTCACTTTGTCTGTTCATTTTATGACGACCTCATTTTGATGAGCTGTCTTTTCCGAACAATTAATTTTAACTCTCAAATGAGAAAAAATGATTTTAATGCACTTTTCACGTGTCTTTTAATCCATAATAGACTCATGGACAGTGTTCTAAAACGGGATGAGTTTTCAATCCCGATCCCGCCCGGTCCCGACTCATAAAGTAAGCAATAACACAATCACTTAGACAGCATCAGTCTGATTAGAACACGCGCTATAGAGATCCACTTTGGCAAGGAAAGCCCTTAAGGGGGTTTTATAGGCAAAATGGACTTTTTGAATTGCTTATTTCGCAATCAATGGTTTTGATTGGGTGCTAATATCTTGCGTTGTTTGTATCATTCAAATATTTAGGATTTGTACTCTGAGGTCCGGTAATCCATATAATTAAACAATCTACGTGGAGATCAAAAATTCAAAAATCCAGTCAAAATAATTTTCAGTACAAAGGATATGGGCTGCCTATAGAACCCCCTTAAGTAGCTTCTTTTTTAATGCAACCCACCCTTGTCAGCATGATTTCTCGAAGACCATAAGAGATATCGACAAA
>SCLH01000135.1:68372-92900 GCA_004367855.1 Oikopleura vanhoeffeni
CACAAACTGTTCAACCTAAAGCTGGTATTTTTTAAGTGTGCACTTTTAGTCGCATTTTTCAAATGTCTTTGTTTTGCTTTGAAATTAACTTTTCAAATATCAGCAGAACAGCTGAATTAAAATTTATAAAATATATCGTTTTTCGATTAAATTTTCTAAATTTATAAAATTGAAGCAGGTTCCATCAAAAAATTGAAGAAAATATCTATTTGTTGACCCAACTTATTTTCGAAATCGTAACATTTTACCTCATGCTAAGTCGTCTCAAATTGGCCAATCAATTTTTTTCGTCCCCAGTTTACATTACCTAAGTGAGTACACTGAGCAAGATAAGGCTTTTTGTACCCAAAATGGTCTGAATCAAAAATTATCAATTAGACCAATTTGAGTACAGAAAGCACGAGCTTGCTTAGTGTTCCTCTTCTGATCTGAAATGGTGAGTGACGTTATTTTTATTCAAATTCATAACTCTTTCAAATAAGTAATAAATTACAAAATTTCAGTTTTCAAAATTAACTGACGACGATTCAAATTCCTAATAATAACGCAAAAACACTATTTTTCAACCCCATCTGACCGAATTCTGCTCTCTGACAGTCAAGTTCATGTAAATCTCAAGATTTATTTAAAACGTCTGCAAAAAGTGTTGTGAAAATATCATTATCGAAAGGTTTATCGTTGAAATAAAACCACCATATGATAAAGTGGTCGTATTTTAACGATTAACATTTGGATATAGTTCATATCTCAATGATTTGTTTTTGAGAAGGTTACGGTAGATCCTCCCGTATAACCTATATACGGTTTAGGATGTTTATTAAATGTGAATCACAGTCACCGTCTTTTCAAATGACATGCCGATAATAATTCTCCTGTTTTCACAACATTGAGGATCTAAAAATTAAACGTTTCTGATAAATACATTGAACGAACANTCTGCATCACTTTCAGCTCGGCCAAACTTTGTACGGATAAGGGTACAAAGATCGGTAAGGATGCAGTGTAGGATCTTCGGAATATTACCAATTAACATTGTGAAGGTTTCAACTTTCACAGTTTTCTGTGATTTCACCATATAGTTCGAAGTACTATATGAACTCTCCATAATGGTAGTTTCGGAAACAAATTTCCGGCAATTCTGGCTTTTTGGGATTTCTCTAGTCAATCTACGAGGGCGAGGAATATTGCCAAGTTGTTTTCAAAATGAACGGCATTTCGATCCGCTGCGATCGGCGCAGCCCCTTCCTATGCGGCTTGGCGTTCTAATGGACGATTAGTGTCGAACGATTTTTGAGTATAATCAGGAATTTTACGATAGCATCTGTATGACAGTAATCAACCAATTATAATTTCTGAATACTCGCAACGGCAATCAATTAAAGTTTGACCAGACTGTAGATTTGGGATAGTCATCCTCAAAGTGAGTTTTGCCTGGCTCACAACAGTTTTTGACGATATAAATCTCAAAAAATTCGACGTATATCCTTTCGAAGCGGATCCTTCTCCAAAACGCTTCCTACTCTATAGCGCGTGTTCGATCCCACTGATTCTTGTTATAAGTATTGTCTTTGATTGACTTGAGTAATTTACACATCCGATAACATTTGCGGTTCCCATTATTAGACCTTGCCGTTATAATATATTCAGAGATATCATAGGCCTAAGGCAACATTAGTGGGTTCGAACACCGCGAGCTATAGTGCGATAGTAAAGGTGTTTTTGAATGAGTTCCGTTCGAATATCGCAAAGTTCGGCTTTATTGGCACAGGAAGTAATACGCGGGCGGTCCGGGGTATAGTTAGAAGTTCGTGCCCAAAACCCCGGACTATACGGCGTAATCCGCTATACGCGTACATTCGGGACTATACGCGTCACGCATTGGCGCAAATGTGCGTTGCTTCGGTCATTGTTCAATATCTTAGAAGTTAGAAATTTGCGTTCAATCATTGGCGAAAGACAAAGATTTTTAGATGATTTAATGGGTGATATTTCAGTATTTCATCAGACTGATATTGGTTAGTTTACTTTGGATTTTATCAAGAATGAATTAGTTAATTTGAAATATAAGATGAATTCAAAGAGGTTTCAAGAACAAAAAGCCCTGCTAAGAAACTATCATTATTCCAGTCGAACAGAAGTGTAAGGTTCTTGCGAGTCGCGCAAGAGAAACTGTACTGAATACTGAAGCTACCTTGGTGATATCATCACAGATTTTTTCTCGAACTCAGCCGATTTATACTCACACCTTCGACGGCTTTGCTGTAAATAATTGAAATCGATAATAATATTGATTGCTTTCTAAAGATAAGTGGTTAAGCGCTCTACATTCGATTAATATACTATATGTTACAATTACTAGTCCCTGCTCAACGTCTGCAGTACTCAACTCCGGTGCACAAACTCTATTAATCTACAGTTTCTTTAACGTAAATGTCTTAACACCCTGGGCCTATCAGTGATAAGGAGCGTGTTCACCATCGTGACGATACGAACGTTTAGTGACACTTTTGTGAACTTCTTGCAGGAACGTTTTGAAAAGCCCTTTCTTTTTCCTCTAAACCTTACGCGCACGCCAGGGACGGAATATTTATTTTTCAAAGCGTATGTTTTTGCGGAGGCTTCGTTACGTTTATCTGCACGGTTCCACTATAGGCGTACCTATACGCCGCACCGCTGTCAGCTAAAATGTGTCGTGTGCAAACTCAAACTTTCAAGACGAAGTTTCCCAATTAGGCACATTACTTTTCAAAAACGCCCTCCGTACATGGGAGAGTGCCGGTATTTAGTTGCCGTTCGCGTGGGTTCGTGGATCCGGCACGTATTTAACCTTTAAACTGGTGATTGTTAAGCCTTCAAACAACAAATTCGTTGAGTAGAATTTTAAACTTGTAGAAATTATCGAAAAAAGAGATCAAGAGATTTGGCCAGGGAGTTTAGTTTTTAAATTGAAATCGATAGATTGATTTTTTACCATGAAAAACCTTGGGAGTTTAGGTCTAAAAAAATCTAAAAAAACTTCTCCATAATCGCGCTCTTTATTTCCGGGTCTCAACAATGTTCCACCAAGCACTTTCAGGGTTGAATTCTGGCTCACTCATTCTTGATGCGGCCAAGCATCTTGCCGTTCTTAATTGAAAATCATATAAGTCTCCTTTTTATTGCGTTTGAAGACACAAAGGTTTTCTGACAGTCAACTTTTGACCCCCAAAGGCCCGAAAATTTTCTTTTTGAGTCATTTGGACCATTTTATTCGCTAGCGGATTCCCCCCCTGATCAAAGAACAACTCATTTGATAACTCTTTAGTTTTGCTTAGACCTCCGTTCGAACCATAGCGGATCGTCTATGTGCTGAAGATAAGTACAGAATTGGACCATAGTCTTGATTTGACTCGTGTTTTCGCGCCAGACTCACGTTCAAGGATTCGGACTATACTTTGAAAGCATTTCTTAATTATTATTCATAAAGAAATTGTAGAACGACTTTATCAACATGTAATCTATCCTAATTCTCTTTATCACACTTTTTCGTAATATCCGGCCCTGTTTGCAAACGTAGTGTGTTTTTGTGTTAGGGCCGGGTATTACGCAAAGTGATTATAAAGGATCTCAGTACCAACAACCAGGCTTTAAGTTATATACTGTTTGATCACACACACTTTGCGTGCACAAAACTGTTTAACCTAAAGACTGGTAAATTTCGTAGTGGTGCATTCTTACGAGTCGCATTTTTCAAATGTCTTTGTATTTGCTCTTGAAATTAACTTCTCAGCAATATCAGCAGGACAGCTGATTTAAGATTTATAAAAATTTATCGGTTTTCGAGAAATGTTTAATTTGAAACTTGAAGCAGGTTCCATCAAAAATCTGAAGAAAGGGCTACGTGTGACCTAACTTTTTCGATCCGTTAACACTTTTACTCATGCTACGAGTCTCTCAAAATTGGACAATCATCTTTTTTCTGTCCCAGTTTTACACTTACCTTGAGTGAGTTATCATGAGCTAAGATAGGCTTTTTTTACCAATGGACTTCTGAATCACAAAATTACACATTAGACCAATTTGGTACATAAGCCGAGCTTGCTTAGCTGTGTTCGCTTCTGATCTGAATGTGAGTGCGTAATTTTTATTCACTTCATAACCTATTTCAAATAATAATAATTACGAAAATTATTAGTTGTCAAACATTAACTGACGACGATTCAACTCTATACATACCCGCAAAACACTTATTTTTCCCCATCTGACCCAGATTTGCCCTTGACAGTCAGTTCATGTAGCAGTTGCTCAAATTTTTATCTTAAAACGTCTGCAAAAGTGGTGAAATTCCTTATCGAAGGTTTTATCGTTTGAAATAAAAAACCAGATATGATAAGTGGTCGTTTTTACGATTAATGTGGATATTGAGTTCATATCTCAATGATATGTTTTTGGACCGTTAGGGTTAGTCTCCCGTAACCTATATACGTACTAGGATGTTATGAAATGTGTTCCAGTCACCGTCTTTTCAAATGACAGTGCCTCATAATTGAATTTCTGTTTTCAAACATTGAGGACTCTAAATTACACGGTTTCTGACTAATATTACATTGAAGAACAAAACGTTATCGATCTCGTTTACTGTCTAAGTTATGTGGAGAAATCTTATTTATTCGAAAGATTAATTCATTGCTTGACAGAAGACCAGAATTATACATTGTGAAACATATACGACGAAAGTGTATGACAAACAGTATGTATTGTTTTCTTTGAACCAAACAAGGAAAGGCCTTCTGGATTGAAAACCATCCTTTCGCCAATTACAATTACAGCCAAAAAAATACATATTTTAATTTCAAGTTACTTTTAAACGGTTATACTCAGGGTAGGACGGTAAAATTTGAACGAATAAATTTAATTCCAAACAATATCAAAATTTTATTGTAAAATTAAAACTAAAAAAATAAAAAAATGCAGAATTATTTTGCGTGTATTTTTAAGTGTTTATGTTTAAATTGTCAATTTATCATAAAACCACATCTCGCTGTAATTTTAGATTATCTTATTTGTGAAATTCACGCCATTTGAGACCAGAAGAAGAAAAAAATACTTTAGAGCGCGTTGGTCCAAATTTTTTTTTCGAATTTTTGAAAACCCATTTTTTTGTAAGGTTTCTATACCAAATTTTTTTCAAAGTCTCTTAAGCATGTTTTTCCTCTTTATGAGCTTATAGACCAAAAACTCTCATTTTTTAATTTTTTTATTTTGTAATGTCGAACTTTTCTGTACAACTGATTAAACATATGAGATTTTTTCATATCACTATTTCATTAAATGACTCCAATTTTTTGACGTCATTTGATCTAGATTTTACGAAGTTCTTTTTTGAAGTCCAGCCATTGCATCCTCTGAGTTAAAACTGACGTTTCAAAATCAGTAAAATTCGTCGATCACCCCCTTAATGTCATATTTTGGCATAAGAAAACAAGATAATATTTTTGCTGAAAATCCTAAAATCCGATTACGTACAATCATATTTGACATCTTTTCTTATATTTCGCCGGTGAATTATTATTGTATTGATAGATACTTATTAAAAAGTGAACAAAATTTTTTTGAAATGTTTGATTTTTTGACATAAGTTAGAAAATTAAACTGTGAAAAAATTGCCGGTTTGTTTTTTCAATTTTCATCCTGAGAGCGCCTCGAAAACGACGAAAACTGTTGATTTTCGTAGTTTTGGCCAAGGATAGTTATATTTTTAAAAATGTTAGATAGAATAGTATCTTCACATTTTCATTAGGTTTTCCAAAAAATTACGAAAAAATTTGACCTCAATGTCATCGTTTCAAGTTAAAAGTAGCACCAAACAAATGCTAAGCATTACTTTTCTGGAAATTGTATTATAATTTATAATATTATGTAGAATTTAAAAACTATGGTCCAATTATAAGAAATTTGAGCGCTACAGAGCAAAACATTTTCTAAATTTTTTGATTTTGTTGGAATTTTTATCTAATTTAACTTAACAAGCGTATTTGACTTCAAAAATGAGCTCTCTATCACTTCTGGATTGCCAGATATAGCAAGTCGATACAACCCTCCTTAATTTTCTTGAATTGCCTTTGGAAAAATACGGATTCAAAATAGGCACCATAAATATTTGTTTCAAATTTGGGTATAATAACACATAAAACTCCGGCTAACTGAAGATATTGTGTATTTCAATTACTGTATCGTAGATCGGCGACCCTCCGTTATATATCATATCTATTCAAATTTATATAACAAAAAAATTACCAGCTCCTTAATTTTAAGTTTTGCTTGTGTTTCAATTGAAGAAGGACGACAAGGGATGAAATTAAAACTAATGTTGGACTAGATATTTAGACTACGTTACTTTAACTTTTATTCTTGTTGACCCGCTCCGAACTGTATATACACAGGGTGGGCGGCGGTAAAATGCATACAGTATACTAAGGCAACACACCGTGCAAAAATTTACAATTTAAATGACGCTATTCATTCTCGCAAAAGTGTGCCTTTAGTTGGATTTTCAGATAATATTAGCATAAAAATGTTAGCATACAACGCTGTAGGGTGCGCGCACTAGCTATAATTCAAGTATCATTACGTTAATCATTACGCGCTAATTGTACATTAATGACCACATATTAGGCATTTCTATACTTTTAATTCTAGTGAATATCTATGGTGCTCGTTAATTTTTAATCATTGTTAGTACCATTTTTTTTTGCGGGCCTTGAAAAAGTCCTAGCTAATAACCTAACCTTAATTAAAACAATTTATTAGTACGTACAATGTGCTCACTGCACTGCTCCTGCACTGCTCAAAAGTGTGAGAAGTATTTAATTTTGACATCTTTATTCCTCGTCAATTGAGGGTGGCATAGTGTCTGGCCGGATTGATACCTTTTTTATGCGATTTCGATATATTATATAGGGATCAACGGACCTCAGAAGTACAATCCTAACTATTTGAAAAATTCGAAATCTTGAGCATTTGATTGGTTGATCCTTTCTTTATCGGGCAATGAAATCGGGCTATTCCTCAATAACGGTTTTTGATTGGGGGCTAATATCTTGCGTTGTTTGATTCATGGTTCCAAATATTAGGATTTGTCTATCTTGAGGTCCGTTAGATGCGCATTGATGGAGTAGTCAGTATGAGCAGAAGGAGATGTGAATTTTTATCTTTAATAAAAGTGATCATTCTTGTAGACCTTTTTATTTCTAATTTCTCAGCATAAGTGAGTATCTGAAAATTATGAAAAGCCACGTTCATGGATGCTCCATTTTCAACCAAACCCGATGTTAATTTTTTTTCAAATAATATTATTAAACTTCAGCCATTTTCGGGTTCTATCCGCTTAAAAATTCGTAAATTATTATGCACATCAGAAATTTTCCTTATAAAACCTTTTTTTTGATTAAAAATGGTCAAAAATCGCAAAAATAAATAAATTTATAATTTTTCAAAATTCATTGCCAAACGGCATTAACCGATGTAAGAAACAAGTGGTGTACATTTCATCAATAGTTAAGAAATGATAATCGCGCGGCGCGACCATTAAATTCGTTTGATCTGACTTTTTTAAATACACTAAAAACAGAAGATTTAAGTAAAAGGGTATGCGACTCTGAGTAAATAAAGACCTTAGAGGCATTAAACATGCTTAAAATTGATACAGGGTGATAATAAATTGTACTACGAACCCAATCATCAAAATTTTCGCATTTTTTTGATTTTTTATACCTAATTTTTTGATAAATGAAGTTAAAAAATAACGTTTGGTTAAATTTGAGCTCTCAAACTTCAAAATATCGTCTTGACGTGAGCCTTTTTTCTCGTCAGTGTTTCACTGGCTTTCTTTTGAGCCTACTTTCGAAAAATCGAAGCAATTTTTTTTCGGAAATTTTTTGAAATTGACCAAAAAAATAAAAGTTCGAGTTTCAGCTGTAAATTGCAAAACAAATTGCCTTTATCTCTTACAAATGTTCTGGAGAATACTTGATACAAATTTGAGCCATTTTGCAAATATATCTTCGGAGGAGATAGATTTTGAAGTCTGGAATTCTGAAAAATCGTCGGTTATTTGGCATTCTAGAATTGTTCAGTCGCCGGATCAATAAAAGCTCGCCTTAAAAGATTGACATACAACCGTTGCGTGATCTGTGAAAATTTGAAACCAAAAAAATTTTGAACGTTTGGACGAATAGATTGAATTTAAAACAATATCAAAATTTATATGTGAAATCAAAACTGAAAAATTTAAAAATTGCAAAAGTATTTTGCGTGTATTTTTAAGTGTTTATCTTTTAATTGTCAATTTATCATAGTACTACATCTTGCTGCAATTTTGAATTATTGTTTTTGTTAAATTCACGCCATTTAAGACCAGAAAAAAGAAAAAATACTTCAGAGCACGTTGGGCCAAATTTTTTTTCAAACTTTTGAAAACCCATTTTTTTTTTAATTTTCTATATCACAATGTTTTCAAAATTTTTAAATTATTTTCTTCCTCCTTGTAAGATTAACTCTCCGCCGAAAACTCCGGCCAAACACACTCATTTGGAATTTTTTTTATATTTTTAATGTCGAACTTTTTCTGTACAACTGATTAAACATATAAGATTTTTTCAAATTACTATTTCATTTAACCCCATTGGCTTAACGCCCCGCACAAAACCACGCCTATACCGTATAGCCTATACGGTATGGGCTATACGTCATTTGATCTAGATTTGAAGTTCTTGACCCTTGGAGGCTCCAAAACCTCATTTGAGGTGTAACTTTGAGCGCTTATAACAGGGGAAAAATATAGCTGCTTTAACTTATTTCTTCTCCAGCCCGGGAGATTAAGATATAGACTGAAACTTTTATGTAGTGTTATCTCACATTTTGACTTTATTAACTCTATACGGAAAAGTCCGACATTACAAATTGTTCTTCAACCTACGCAATTTTTTGTGGAGGAAATGGGAGACGTTCCGAAGACAAAAGTAATAGGGAAAAGTTAGGATTTGATTTTGCGTAAAAGTTACTTCTGCGAGAAGTAGACGTGCCAATTTCTCGTTGTTTGTTCAAAGTGTTACAGTGTGGTGTTTTCCAGAACAAAAAACCTTGCCTACGCAAATTATCGAAAGTCACGTTTAAGAGAAATTAGAAAATTGTCTCAGGAGCGTCGCCAGGACTAAACTAAATTTTGCTTAATTTCATCCCTTGAGCCCCTCCGAACTCGTGTTACTCAGAGTGCGTAGGTGGTAAAAGTGTATTACTGTTATAAATGTTCTGTTAACATAGCTCATTTCAAATGTAAAATTTTTGCAACGGTCGGTTTCTTAAGTCATTCCGGCAACGCAGCCGGTGCGAAAAGATTTATAATGTTAAATGACGGCTATGTATACAGTACATTTCATAACAGTAATAATTTTACCGCTCGGCACTTCTGAGTATACACAGTTCGGAGCGGGACTACAAGGGATGAAATTTAAATTAAATTTTAGTTTTAATTCTGGCGGCTCTGAGTAAATTTTTATTCATTCGCACAAATGTGTGCCTCACGTTGGATTTTCAGAAAATGTAGCATACAACGCTGCAGCATGCGTGCAGTGGTTGACCTTGAACTAATTGTTACGCGTCAATTAAACATTAGTGACGACATATTAAGCCTTTATATACTTTTAATTCTTGTAAATATTTATGGTGCTTGATAATTTTTAATCATTGTTAGTATCAATTATTTTGCGGGCCTTGAAAAAGTACTGGCTAATAACCTAACCTCAATTATAATAATTTATTAGTACGTACAATGTGCTCCCTGCACTGCTCAAAAATGTCACAAGTATTAATTTTGACAATCATTTGTTTCCTCGTCAATTAAGGGGGTGGCATAAGTCTGGTGGATTGGTACCTTTTTTTATACTGATGTATCATATATATGACCGAAAAAAAAAATGAGAATTTATTTTTTTATTTTTTATCTTCAATAAAAGTGATCATTCTTGCAAACTTTTTTATTTCTAATTTCTTAGCATAACTGAATATCTGTGTAAATATAAAAAGCCGTTTCTACGAACTTTATTTTCAACAAAACCCGATGATATTTTTTTTTGAACAATATTATTAAACTTTAGCCATTTTTGGGTGTAAAAAGTTCGCTGAAAAGTTCGTAAACTATTAAGCACATCCAAAAATTTCCTTATGAAACTTTTTTTCGATTAAAAATAGTCAAAAATCGCCAAAAATGGAGTAAAAAAAATTTTATAGAAAAAAATTGACCTTCAATGGCCTTAATTTGATAATTTTTTCAAAATTCATTGTCAAATGGCATTAACCGGTGTAACCAACAAGTGGTGTAAATTTCATCAATAGTTTGGAAACGTTAATCGCGTGACCCATAAATTCGTATAATCTTACCATATTTTTTTCAAATCTTTAATTTATACTCAAAAANTATAACTATAAAAAGGCAAGGCTCCGCCTCGCCTTTTTATATTATTATATCAAAAGTGCGTAGGCTTTCACGCGATTTTTGTCTATGATATAAACGTGTATCAAACGGCCGCCTTATCAGATGAGATAAGTCGGCGACCAAGAGGTGACAACAAATATTCCGCGCCGGCTCTTCTTTTTCTCAAGGCTGAGAATCCGCTTTTAGCTTTTTTTTATTGCGTTTCTCGGCGCAGAAGAGCAGAAACGCTCTGTTAACAGTGAAGGCTTCATCCTTCGACAAACTAAGCACTTTGCTGGCTTGGAAATTTCCATCTTAAAAAATTACCGACAAAATTACTCAAAAACTTTTATAAACTTTTAAAAGAAAAGTTTCGAAGAAGCCTTCAATAATATATTTAAAAACTCATCATAATATGTTATTATATAATCAGGAAATTGAATGACAAAAAACTGAACTTTTAATCTCAAAAAAGTTTGTTTTACATTTCGGCCACATTTCCAAGAAATAAAAATGCTTGTGTTCAGGGTTTATTTTTGATTTCATCCAATCCGGGATCCCAAAGGTACCTTGAATTGTTCAAAATCAGGAACGAATTGAATTGTTCAAATACAGCCGTTATGTCGTAATTTAAATTTTGGATTGTTTTGTTACTCGTAGACTCGAATTCCGGCAAGTGTGACCATTCACCATTAAATCGCATTTTACGACGCTAAACATTATGACAAGACAGTTATAAAGTTATCGATTAACTTTAAGACAAAATGACGTTTTGTGCGTTTTTTATTGAAATTTTTACTGTATTACAGTACTTATTTTTGCAAAATTTTTTAAATCACAAAATTAAACCTTTCATCGTGATCAGAAAAAATTCTAAGACTTTTTCCATTACACTATACCCCAAATGATCACGTGACCGTATATTTAAGGATAAGGTTGGTAAAAGTAGTACTGTTTTTTTCCAAAAATGCTTAAATCAATTTTGAAAGAAGTGAAGTGGTTCCTTAGAAGTTTTTAAGACTTTTTTACATTACACTCAAGTCGAAAACGATCACGTGACCTTCAAATTAAGAAATGAGGTTTGGCCCAAGTACCCAAATAGTATCAAATTACGCCGAAAAGTTTTGAGGCTAATACACACCTAATTTAAGAGTTTTGAACATAATAATATATTCCAAACACGTCACGTGATCTTATTTTTCAAGAATAAGGATTTATTTATGACATATTTTAACTTTATTTTTGATTATTTCGTCACGTGATTTTATTCAGACTTTTCCTGTAATGAGAAAAGTCTTAAAAACGTTTGAAGTTGACCTGGAATTTTTTTGACGTAATTTGAGTACTTTTTCAAATTACTGTTATTGGTACCATAATATTTTTTTCAAAAGTACTCAAATCATGCGAAAGACCCTTAACGAATCGTAACGAATTTCTAAGACTTCCGTTGCATAAAGTATGGCTCCGGTTTAATAGAGGCATTTTCAGTAGTCAAAACTTATAATAAATAGATAACATAATGAGATGCCTACGTGATCTCGCCTACGTGACCTTCTCTTTTTTATTTTTCAATGCAAAGAAATTAGATTCCAAAATAATTTAAGAGTTTTTATACTAGAGAATTTTGTAGAAAACATATAATTATGTTTAAGACGACTGATAGAAAATCATTCGAAGTTTTTCATGAGGTAATTGCAAATATAAATTAAGGTTTAATTTCATCTCATTATTGCACTTTTATATCGAGTCATAGTGAATTTCGCAACATTTGTTTTCTTATCCTTATTAAATGCCTTTAAATTCGTTTAAAATTTATTTTGTTATTTTATTTGTAAAGCAAATTGGCTGAATATTATTTTAAGCATATTGAAAAATGTATGTTGATAATGAAACTTTGGCTTATATGGCTCGATCTAAAGAATGGTCACTAGTTGCCGGAAATCGAGTCTGGGTACAGATTCATGTCTAAAGTCTACGAGTTAATTAACAGTGACAAAAATATATCCGCAGAAAATTTACGAAAATTCTTTAAACAAAATTAAATAGTTTTTAAAAATTAGACTTTAATGAGAGAATTAAAAATTTCAATCTTCAAATTCAAAATAAGTTAAAGATTCAAATTTCATCTAAAAAACTTAATTTTGATTAATGACACATATGTGTACAGTATGTGTTTTTTTTTAGGGGGAAAAGAGTATCAAGTGACCGGGAGAATTGTCTATAGTTTAGGGAAATTCTACTTCAGTTTTATTTTTGTTCCCGCGAAAAAAAACACATACCGTATAAGATATCTTAAATTTTTATTTATGACCAAAAGTTCTTTCGTGTGCCATAGACAAACTTGTCACTGCTAAGAAAAGTTGGATTCATTTCATTGAAAAATTAATAATGCACTTAAAACTTCCGTTTTAAACTGTTAATTTATAGACATTTTAAAGTTTTATTTTGATTTTAAGTTTCGAAATTAAATTAAAAAAAAAAAATGATTGAAATTAAAAAAATCTTTAAAAAAACTATTTATTTTGCTTAAGTATTAAAATTTTATTTGCAATTCGAAAATAACAAATTTGATTACAGGGGGGTGCGGCGTATAGTTATACGCGTATAGTTAGTTCCACGCAAAAACCTACGTAAACCTCCGCAAAACCTACGTAAACCTCCGCAAAAACTTTGCATTTGTAAAATATATTTATTCGTTCCTGGCGTGCGGCGTATATATATAGGCAAAAGACAGGGTTTTTTTCTAACGTTTCTAGGCAAAAGATAGGCGTTTTTAACCAGATTTTCAGACCAAGATTCTCCGGTCGGCGCGACAATGAAAAATACACTTTTTAAAAAGATGTTTCAGATTGACCAATGAAGTGTCGGTATTTCAGGAGTTTAAAAACATGTTTCCAAGTCTCGCAGACAATGTCGGCTAGCTTGAAAATGGGGCAATAGTTATTCAGATAAATATTTTAGTTTTTTCTGGTATTCTGAGAGTGATTTACTTGAGCATAATTTTTTTTCATTGTTTTTTGACATTTAAACGATTTCGGATAAATCTTTTGCGATTCATGTTTATTTAAAATTACTTTATTCATTTTTTCAATAAATTCAATTATAACATCCTAGAAGATTTGTAACGAAAAATTAACTTTAAAATCACCAAAAATTCTTACTCTGACCATATTTAACGCAATTTTAAACTCTAGATATTGTCCAAATTGACTAATCAGAGCACATTTTCCCAAAAGTAGCGTATAGTTAGAAAGTACGCGTTATAGTTGATTGCGTATATTTAGGGTTTTGGTGTCAAACTTTCTAACTATACGCCTTACCCCCCTGTATACATCCACATGATTGTAAAAGATTGCTTCAAAATTGAAAACTTCGTTCGAGAACAAAAATGCAAAACGGCAATTAAATTTTTTTCAAAAACTGGAAGTGTTGCCTTGGTTAACAATATTATGAATTATAATTCAGAATTAGTTGTGTATTAAAATTTCGTTGAAGAATTTGAATTACTTTATTTGAGAAAAAAGAATCTCTTAATTGAACAAAAAATTAAAAAAAAAACTCCGCACAGATTAATTTTCTGGCGCTTCTAATAAGCAGGTGAATTTATATTTGAAAAAAAATAAAAAAATTCCGATATTTGTACACGTTTCCATGTTTATTCATTTTCAACCATTTTAACAATAAAGAAAATCTCGTTTTTTTGCACAACTGCCCACTAAAAAAGCTCAATGGAGAAAATTTTGTCTTATTCATCGGACTACCGTACATCAGTAACCGGAGATCTAAATCTATCTATCTGGTATAAAATTAAATTATTTGTAGAGCTCTTGTTGAAATATTTGCTCTATGTGTTTAATTCTTAAGGGGTCGGTATAAGGAAACAAATAAGCCCAATATTTATATTTTCTCTTCCTGGTAATTTTTTGCTCATTGAATGAAGGTTTTTTTGATTTAATTTTAATTGAAGTTAAATTAGATTTTTTACAGAAGAACAAAAATTAATCAATCCTCTGATTATTGAATTATCTTTTTTTTTGCATTCCGCTTTTTTCGCTTTGGATAGCCCTCGAAAAGGTGTTAACTTTTTAGCGCCCACCTTGAGGTCTTGACTCCATCGGGCAAAGTTGAAGAAGCCAAAAATTTGTGGGAAAAGAAGAATTTTGTCAAGTCAACTATTGATATAAACTATAAAAAGGCAAGGCTCCGCTCGCCTTTTTTATATTATTGTTGTATATATATGACAGAAAAAAAATGAGAATTTATTTTTTTATTTTTATCTTCAATAAGTGATCATTCTTGCAAACTTTTTTTATTTCTAATTTCTTAGCATAACTGAATACTGTAAAAATATAAAAAGCCGTTTTCTACGAACTTCATTTCAACAAAACCCCGATGATATTTTTTTTTGAACAATATTTTAAACTTTAGCCATTTTTGGGTGTAAAAAGTTCGCTGAAAAGTTCGTAAATATTAAGCACATCACAAAATTTCCTTATGATGAAACTTTTTTTCGATTAAAAATAGTCAAAAATCGCCAAAAATGGAGTAAAAAAAATTTTATAGAAAAAAATTGACCTTCAATGGCCTTAATTTGATAATTTTTTCAAAATTCATTGTCAAATGGCATTAATATCTTTTAAGGAGGTTCCCATCGGCGTTTTAGGATTTTTCAACTTGGTACCACGGGAAAACGGCTGAAGTTATAGACTTGATGTTTTGACCACTGATAAAACGAAATCTCCTCTGTTGATTTTTTTAATTTTGAAGTGCCTTGAAAATTTAAACCTACGCAAAAACATAATTGAAAAACGAAAATTTCAGATTTGCGACAAGTTCGTTTGAGCTAACTAAACATACTAAAATATTGTAAGTTACAGACAATATTCCAAGCACTTATGATCATATTTAAATTTAGTCAGATCCGAAGAAAAGATATTCAAACTCTAGAAATCTGGAAAAAATCGATATTTTTACAGGTGTTACGCTAGAAGTTCGTTTGAGATAACTAATCATAAGTTAAATTTTTCAATTTCATCAAGTCTAATTAACATTCACGGCATAATTTTAATTAAGTCCGATTTTTGATATCTTTACTCGTTTTATGTTCAGAGGAGTTCAAAGTTCAAATTGAGGAAAAATTTGCAAGAAATTCGTGAAATTAAGGTTAATATAGATGAATCCTGTACTTTAGTTAAAAAGTATAAATTGTTCTTGTGAACAAATAATTAAGTAGGAAACAATTCTGACCTAATTTCGTAAAATAAACAATTTTATCTGATCTGTACAAATCAAATAACCTAGTCATATCACCGCCACCTTTTGTTTTCGCACTCTCGCTTACAAATAATAAAAGGCGGTCAAACCAAATACCCAATTTAGTGGGTTCTAATTATATCTGGAAAATAAAAAATATTTCATTAGATAGACACTTCCAAAAGTAATTTATTGTATAAAAAATTAAATAATAATATTGCTGATAAAAATTTATTTTTTCTCATGGTTAAAAATGCCGTTGGGAACCTCCTTATCCGGTGAAACCAACAAGTGGTGTAAATTTCATCAATAGTTTAGAAATGTTAATCGCGCGACCCATAAATTCGTATAATCTTACCGTATTTTTTTCAAATCTATAATTTATACTTTATAAATCACGTTTTAAAAACACACTCAAAAAACGGAAGATTTAAGTTATAAGGCGTCAAAATTAAGGTAAAATAGTTTTATTTTTTAATTAATATGAAACCGGAAAAACGGTTCCGACCATTAAATTTGTTTTTATTTGGTTTTTTACAATTTCTACGTCAAAATCAAAAATTTTAAATTTTCAAAAAATTAATTTTTTTTGGCACATTGTAAATTTTTTTTAACGAGAATGAATGAAATAAACTGAATCCGTGGTCGGGACGACTTAACAATTCAACAAGTTAAGTGAAATAAAATTATTATATGCATTTTTACAGTAAAACACATTATAATAGCTTTCGATTTATTCAACACATCGTCAGATATGTTTTTTTTGACTGCGAACTTTTTGAGAAATATTTTCGCAGGTTAGCATCGTAATAATTTGGCAATCAATTTATAGTAGGCCTCGAATTGATTGGCAAATTAAGAAAAATAAGAAAACAAGCATAAAGCATAAGAAAACAAGATAATATTTTTGCTGAAAATCCTTAAATCCGATTACGTACAGTCATATTTGACATCTTTTCATATATTTCGCCGGTGAAATATTATTGTATTGATAGATACTTATTAAAAAGTGAACTAAATTTTTTTGAAATGTTTGTTTTTTTGACATAAGTTAGAAAATTAAACTGTGAAAAAAATTGCCGGTTTGTTTTTTCAATTTTCATCCTGAGAGTGCCTCGAAAACGAAAAAAACTGTTGATTTTCGTAGTTTTGGCCAATGATAGTTATATTTTTTAACATTTGAGATAGAATAGTATCTTTACATTTTCAATAGGTTTTCCAAACAATTACGCAAAAAATTTGACCTCAATGTCATCGTCTCAAGTTTTAAGTAGCACCAAACAAATGCTGAGTATTACTATTCTGGAAATTGTATTATAATTTATAATATTATGTAGAATTTATAAACTATGGTCCAATTATAAGAAATTTGAGCGCTACAGAGCAAAACATTTTCAAAATTTTTTGATTTTGTTTAAATTTTAATCTAATGTACCTTAACAAGCCTATTTGACTTCAAAAATAAGCTCTTTATCACTTCTGGATTGCCAGATATAGCAAGTAGATACAGCCCCCCTTAATTTGCTTGAATTGCCTTAGGAAAAATACGGATTTAAAATAGGCACCATAAATATTTGTTTCAAATTCGGGTATAAAAACACATAAAACTCTGGCTTACTGAAGATATTGTTATTCAATTGTTGTGATGATCAATTGTTGTGTTTTCTGATATAAATTATATCATATAATCTATCTAATCCATATATCAAGTTCAAATTTCTAATAATCTATTCAAATTTATTCAAAAAAATTGAAAAATTACCAGCTCCTTAATTTTAAGTTTTGCTTGTGTATCAATTGCAGAAGGACGACAAGGGATGAAATTAAAACTAAAGTTTAGTTTCACTTTTATTCTTGTTGACTCCGAACTGTGTATACACAGGGTGGGCAGCAGTAAAATGTATACAGTATACTTAGGCAACACACCGTGCAAAAATTTACAATTAAAGGGGGTGGGCGTCGTAATTTTTTGAGCCCTTTATAGAATTAATTTATGATAATTAATATCGGTTATGACTAAAGGTGACCAAGGAATCTCTGGTGGCATTATTTATTTCAAAACAATCTAGAACAAATCTAGAATTTTCAAATTCGAATATTTTTTTGCTTTAACCCGTACGAAAACCGGTATTCTACCATGATATGAACATTTTTTATTGGTGAATATGACCATCGAAAACGATGCATAACATTAATAATCGGAAATGTGCTTAATCGAATTCTAGAAATTTCAATTATTTTTAAGCAAAATGTTTAAACCTTATTATCGAATTTGACGCTGATTGGGTAAAATTTTGATCAGCTGTAACCAACTTTTTGATCGGTGAAATCTCAGCTTCAATTTGTTGTACTTTTTGTTCTGATCAGACGAACTTTTTTTTCGAATTTTCATTTCCCGTTTACTTATAGTCATATTTCTAGAATTCTAGGGTGAAATTCAAATCCGAGACAACTATTACCGACACTATATTTATCTCCTAAGTCGACAAACGTTTTTCCTTATCTGAACCAAATCGTTTCTAAGCCTCAGATAAGTATCACTTTGAAGACGAAAAATTGTTAGAAATCGGGCGTTCAAAATGATTCTAGAAAATTCAAGAGCGAAATTAAAAAAGGGCCAAACATATTAGTGACCTACTCTTTCCGTACTCTGTGTTAATTTTGAGACGCTTTGTATGTGTGGGGTCTAAATAAGTATAGATTTTTAAAAACTGTTTAGTGTTCAAGAATAGACTCACCACCTGGTTGTGTGATGTAAACAATGTTAAGTTTGATATGGAATCGTTAGGCGAAGGCTAGACCTATAAACGAGATACCTCAGATTTTTCACAACTGCCCTAGAATTATTATGAGCGGAGAGCGCTTATCACGGGAAAAGTAATTAGTGCTTGCAACTTCATTTCTTCTCTACGCCCCGGACGATTAAGATTAGACTTAAACTTTTATAGTATGTTATTACATTTTGACTTATTAACTCTATAGAAATTGACATTTACAAATTGTTCTTCAACCTACGCAATTTTTTGTGAGGAAATGGGAGCTGGCGAAGAGAAATTAATAAGGAAAAGGTTATTAATTTGATTTTCAAAAAGTTACTTTCTCACTCGAAATAACCTGCAATTTTCGGTGTTTTAATTCAACAGGTGTTTTTTGGAAAAAACCCTTCACCTTACCGCATTTATCGAATCACTTTAAAAAACATAAAATATAATTAAGCCGCCAGCACTAAAACTAATTGTTACGCTGGCCACATTAAACATCAGTGACGAATATTAATCCTTTATATACTTATTATTTCGTTAAACTATTTATGAGTCTGTTATAAAGTTTTTAATCATGTTAGTAGCAATTATTTATAAGTATCATTAAAATTAGCTATATCGTGAAAAAATTGCCTTATGACATTATGTGCTGGAATTTTTTGAGCAAATTGATGGAGATTTTTTGAGGAAACTCACACTGTTACTAGAGAATAGAATTTAAAACGACAATTAAATTGAATCAGTTATTGTCATCATAAAATCTCAATATGGCCTATATTTTGGCTTTCTCGAAAAACCGCTATCTTATTGCTAGACGTTTTGAAAGATAAACCCCTTATCTTTGCCTACGTCTATCCGCCGGAAAAGTTTTTCGCTCAAACCTTCACCTATTAGCCGGATCTCTCACCTCCGCCCTCACCTATCCGCCGGACCCTGCTGTAGTTTGTTATTCACATTTTGACTTTATTAACTCTATAGAAAAACGACATTTACAAATTGTTCTTCAACCTACGCAATTTTTTGTGAGGAAATGGGAGACGTCAGAAGAAAAATTAATAAGGGAAAAGGTTAGGAATTTGATTTTCTAAAAAGTTACTTCCTCAGAAATAACCTGCAATTTTCGGTTTTTAATCAACAGGTGTTTTCCGAAAAAAACCTTACCTACGCAATATATCGAAATCACGTTTCAAGAAATAAAAATTTACTCAGAGCCGCCAGGACTAAAACTNGCCAGATATAAAATTGTTTTATTTGGTTTTCTTGTTTTTACCACTTTCATTACGTTAAAATCACAAATCTTTTAAACATTTTCAAACAAAATTAAGTTTGTTTTTGGGCCGACATTGGTAAATCTGCTTTTTCTATACGAGATGACATGAAATTTACACTGAAGCCGGGTCAGGTCGGGAACGACTAACAATAACGAAGTTCCTAAGCTGAAGATTCAAATTTATCTGATATGCATTCTTTTGTACGTAAAACACATTATATAAAGCTTTCTCGATTATATTTTCAATCATTACGGTCAATGCTTGTTTTCTTGATCTGATGCGACTTTTTTGGAGACATACATTTTTCGCCAGGATTGCTTCCGCGTAATAATTTGCAACTTCAATTAATCAGTAGGCCTAATCGAAATGATTGTGCTCCAAAGAGAAGATAATTAAGAAACGAAGCTAACAGCCTTAAGTAAAACAAGATCACATATTTTTGCTGGAAACTCCTTGAAATCGACTTACTACGAGTCATATTGTGACATCTTCATAGTATTTCGCCGCGTTGAATATATATTATATGATAGATACCTATCATTTCAAAAACTGTGAACTAACAGTTTTTTGAATGTTTGTTTTTCTTGACAGTTAAGTGTGAGAAACATTAAAACTGTGACAAAAAATTGCCGGATTTGTTATTTGTCGAAGTTCATCCGAGCAGAGCATCGAAAACCGAAAAAACTGCTTGATTTCGTTTAGTATTTGCCCCCTGAGGGTGGTGGCATGATAGTTATTACTTTTTAGGAACATTGTTAGTAGATTTAGTATGTTTCTTTAAATTATCTCTCATAGGTTTTGATTTGCGCCATAACAACTCTTTTCTTAAAAATTCCTGACCATCGCTCATTTCCTCACCGCGTGATCGTCGGTGGCGTCGAAAGTTGTGTTAAGCATGTAGGGAGCCAAACAACGGGTGGGGGGTGGTGGGGGGAGTGGTTGGGGGGTAGGGGGGGAGATTTACTATTCTGTTGTTTTGGTTTGTATATCTATATTTATATTCACATCTTATGTAAATTTTTATAACACATGATGTCAATATAAGAAATTTGGCGCCTTGACAGAGCAAACAGTTTTCAAAATTTTTTGATCTTTGTTTCAATTTTATCTTAATGTACCTGTAACAAGGCCTATCTTGACTTTCAAAAATAAGCTCTTATCACTTCTGGATTGCCACGACTAGTAATATAGCAAGTAGATCACAGACCCCCCGTTAATTTGCTTGAATCATTGCCTTTGAGAAAATCGGCATTTAAAATAGCATCCATAAATATTTGTTTCAATTCGGTATAAAAACACAAAAAACTCTGGCTTAAATAAGATTAGTGTAATTCAATTGTTGTGGACCATGATCAATTGTTTGTGTTTTTGAATATAAATCATATATATATAACTATTCTAATCCATATAATCAAGTTCAAATTTCTAATTAATCTATTCAACCATTTATTCAAACAAATTGAAATTCACCAGCTCCTTAATAGTTTTAAGTTTTGCTTTGCTGTATCCATTGCAGCAGGACGACAATGGATGAGAATTAAACTCAATTTTAGTGTCTCAGATTTTGATCATTGCGGACTTCCTGAAACTGTGTTACTACAGGTGATGCAGCCAACGTTAACATCATATACAGCTATATTAGGCAACAACCGTGCAAAAATTTACAATGAAGGCGTGGGGCGGTCACGTATTCTTTGAGCCCTTTATAGAATTAATTTATGATACATTAATATCGGTTATGATAAAGGTGACTCAAGGAATCCTACGGTGGCACTTATTCTTACTTTCAAACAATCTAGACAAATCAGATTTTCAAAGTGTCGATACTTTATTTTTGCTTTAACCCGTTTACCGCAAAACGGTATTCTACCATGATAATGAACATTTTTATTATTGGTGAATATGACCATCGAAAAAACGATTGCATAACATTAACTGAATGCGGGAAATTGCTTAATCGAATCTCTAGAAATTATAATTATTTTTAAGCAAACATGTTTAAAGTTATTATGAATTTGACGCTAGTTGACGGTATGAGAATTGTCTGATCAGCTGTCAAGCCAACTTTTTGATTCGGTGACAAGTCTCAGCTTCAATTCTGTTGCTAACTTTTTGTTTGATCAACGAACTTTTTTTTCGAACTTCTGTCATTTCCCGTTTCTTATCAGTCATATTTCTAAATTCTAGGGTTGAAAATTTCAAATCCGCAGACAACTATTAACCGACACTATTATTTAATCTCCTAAAGTCGACAAACGGTTTTTTTCCTTTATTTTTTTTCTTTTGGAACCCCAAAATTTCCGGTTTCCTAGGAGGCGACCACGGACATAAGTAATCACTTTGAGACGAACGAACATTGTTAGAAATCGGCGTCCGCTTCAAAATATTCTAGAAAATTCAAGAGACGAAATTAAAACATGGGCAAACATATTAGTGACCTTACTCTTTCCTACTCTGTGTTATTTTGAGCGCTGTGTATGTGTGCGGCGTCTAAATAATGTATAGATTTTTTAAACGTCGTTAGTGTTCAGCATAGACTCACCCACCTAGGTTGTGTGATGTAACACAATGTTAAGTTTGATTATGGATGTGTAGGCGAGGGCTAGACCTATTAAACAATATCCTCAGATTTTTCACAACTGCCCTGACTTATTATGAGCCGGGAGCGCTTATCATCAGGGAAACTTGTAATTAGTGTTTGGCGAACTTATTTCTTCTCTACGCCCCGGCGATTAAGAGTTGACTTAAACTTTTATAGCTATGTTATTTACATTTTGACTTATTACTCTATAGAAATGACATTACAAATGTTCTTCAACTACGCATTTTTTGTCGAGGAAATGGGAGCTGGCGAAGAGAAATTAATAAGGTAAGGTTATTAATTTGATTTTCAAAAAGTGACTTTTCTCACTCGAAATAACTGCAATTTTCGGTTGTTTTAATGTCCACAGTTGTTTTTCTGGAAAAAACCCTTCACCTTACCGCATTTATCGAATCACTTTAAAAAACATAAAATATAATTAAGCCGCCAGCACTAAAACTAATTGTTACGCTGGCCACATTAAACATCAGTGACGAATATTAATCCTTTATATACTTATTATTTCGTTAAACTATTTATGAGTCTGTTATAAAGTTTTTAATCATGTTAGTAGCAATTATTTATAAGTATCATTAAAATTAGCTATATCGTGAAAAAATTGCCTTATGACATTATGTGCTGGAATTTTTTGAGCAAATTGATGGAGATTTTTTGAGGAAACTCACACTGTTACTAGAGAATAGAATTTAAAACGACAATTAAATTGAATCAGTTATTGTCATCATAAAATCTCAATATGGCCTATATTTTGGCTTTCTCGAAAAACCGCTATCTTATTGCTAGACGTTTTGAAAGATAAACCCCTTATCTTTGCCTACGTCTATCCGCCGGAAAAGTTTTTCGCTCAAACCTTCACCTATTAGCCGGATCTCTCACCTCCGCCCTCCCTATCCGCCGGACCTGCCTGCTAGTTGATTATTCCATTTTGGAACCTTTATTAACCTAGACGAAACGCATTTACAAATTTGTTCTTCAACCTACGCAATTTTTTGTGAGGGAAATGGAGAGTCAGAAGAAAAAACATTAATAGGAAAAGTTAGGATCTTGGATTTCTAAAAAGTTCTACTCACTCAGAAACTGCATTCTCAGGTTTTTAATCACAGTTTTTCCGAAAAACCTTTACTTACGCATATATCGAACTCCACGTTTCAGAAATAACATTTCTCAGAGCCGCCGGACTAAACTAAATTTTGTTTAAATTTCATCCCTTGTAGTCCCGCTCCGAACTGTGTATACTCAGAGTGTGTAGCGGTTACTGTTATAAATGTTACTGTATACATAGCGTCTTTTAAATTATAAATTTTTGCACGGTGCGTTGCCTGAGTATACTTAGACAACGCACCGTGTAAAAATTTATAATGTAAATGACGCTATTCATTCGCACAAATGTGTGGCTCACGTTGGATTTTCAGAAAATGTAGCATTCAACGCTGCAGCATGCGCGCACTGGTTGATCTTGAATTAATTGTTACGCGCCAATTAAACTCTAGTGACTACATATTAAGCCTTTATATACTTTCAATTCTTGTAAATATTTATGGTGCTTGATAATTTTTAATCATTGTTAGTATCAACTATTTTGCAGGCCTTGAAAAAGTACTACAGCAGGGTCCGGCGGATAGGTGAGACGATAGGCCTTGATTTAGCATGCATCAAGAGGTTAATTCTGCTGGTTGTATTAGCGGCAAATAAAGGAACGTTATGTAGTAATAACCTAACCTCAATTATAACAATTTATTAGTACGTAACATGTGCTCACTGCACTGCTCAAAAATGTCAGAAGTATTAATTTGACAATCATTTGTTTCCTCGTCAATTAGGGGGTGGCATAAGTCTGTGGATTGGTACCTTTTTTTATATCTGATGTACATATATATGACAGAAAAAAAAAGTGAGAATTTATTTTTTTATTTTTATCTTCAATAAAAGTGATCATTCTTGCAACTTTATTATTTCTAATTTCTTAGCATACTGAATATCTGTAAAAATAAAAAAGCCGTTTCTACGAACTTCATTTTCAACAAAACCCGATGTATATTTTTTTAAACAATATTATTAAACTTTAGCCATTTTTGGGTGTAAAAAGTTCGCTAAAAAGTTCGTAAACTATTAAGCAACATCCAAAAATTGTCATTATGAAACTTTTTTTTGATTAAAAATAGTCATAAATCGGCAAAAATGAAGAAAAAA
>SCLH01000135.1:92921-114935 GCA_004367855.1 Oikopleura vanhoeffeni
ATAGGGAGAGGTTCTTAGAGCGCAAACTTTTGGCGGATAGACGTAAGGCAAAAGATAGGGTTCTATTTCAAGAACTTTCCTTGCAAAAAGATAGGTTATTCGAGAAGCCAAAATATAGAGCATATTGAGAATTTTATGAATGACAAACTATTTAAACTTATTGTCTTCTTATTTCTATTCTATCTAGACAGTTGATTTGGCTCAAAAATCTGCACACATTTTTGTTCAAAATAACATTCCCAGCAATTATTTCATAGGCAATTTTTCACGAAAGCTTTGTATTTCTTTGTTTGGAAAATCAAAGGTTGAGCACCACAAAAAATCAGAAAATAATCTGTAAAATTTCATGTTTGAGTCTTTTTATGGAACCAGCAGTTAAGATAAAAAATATCCCTTATGACACTTTTGTAAATATGCCGACCTATTAGGAACGTAGTGTGGTTTAGTAGAGGGCCGGGATATTTACAAAAGTGTGAATACGATTGTCAAGCTCATGCAAAGCATTCTTATATGTTGTACTTTCAATATTCTCTCGTTGCAAAATTCACCATTTACTATATGTCCTTTGAGTACTTTGAATGGTTTTGTCACTAAATATATCAAAAAACATCCAGTCTCACATTGAACCACAAAACAGATCTCTAAGGATGGGCAATTTCTTATTTAAATTGTCACCTCACCTAATTTATAAGTTAAATTATTTAACAAAAGGCGATTTAAGAGTATATTAAACTTTCATTTTTACCCGAAATAAGCAGAGCTAACTTAACCCTTATCACACTTTTGTAAATATCCCGGCCTTGGCGACATTAGCAAACCTAGTTTGTTTTATGGTCGTTGGGGATATTTTACAAAAGTGTGATAGAATATCAACTTGAATTAAATGGTTTTTTAAATATAACCAGTAGGCTGATTTAGCAATGCATCAAGAGGTTAATTTCTGCTGTTGTATTAGGCGGCAAATAAGGACGTAATGTAGTAACCTAACCTCAATTATACAATTTATTAGTACGTACAATCGTGCTCACTGCATGCTCAAAAATGTCAGAAGTATTATTTGACAATCATTTGTTCTTCGTCAATTAAGGGGTGGCAAAGTCTGGTGGATTGGTACCTTTTTATTACTGATGTATCATTATATGACAGAAAAAAAAAGAGAGAATTTATTTTTTTATTTTTATCTTCAATCAAGTGATCATTCTTGCAAACTTTATTATTTTCTAATTTTTGCATACTGAATATCTGTAAAAATATAAAAAGCCGTTTTCTAGCACTTCATTTTCAACACAAACCCGATGATATTTTTTTTTAACAATATTATTAAACTTTAGCCATTTTGGGTGTAAAAGTTCGCTAAAAAGTTCGTGTAAAATATTAGCATCCAAAAAAATTTCATTATGAAACTTTTTTCGATTAAAAATATCATAAATCGGCAAAAATGGAGAAAAAACTTTTATAGAAAAAATTGACATTCAATGGCCTTAATATTGAGTAATTTTTCATAATTCATTGTACAATCGCATTAACCGGTGTAACCAACAAGTGGTGTAAATTTCATCAATAGTTTGGAAACGTTAATCGCGTGACCATAAATTTCGTATAATCTTACCATATTTTTTTCAATCTTAATTTATACTCAAAAAACGGAAGATTTAGGTTAAAAGCGTCAAATTACGTAAAATAGTTTAATTTTCAATTAATATGAAACCGGCGAAAACAGGTCCGACTACTAAATTTGTTTTTATTTTTTGTTTTTTACTGTTTTCTACCGTCAAAATCGAAATTTTAAATTTTCAAAAAATTATTTTCTCTTGGCAACCTTGTAAAATTTTTTTTAACGAGATGAATGAAATAACTGATTCCGGTGGTCGGACGACTTAACAATTGACCAAGTTTAAGTGAAATAAAATTTTATTATTTTTAACGAGGGCCTCGACCTTTTTCTCTAAACCGTAATTTGGTTGCAAAATCGTCTTGATTACTCATATTCTTATGAAGGTTATCGTTGAATAAAACCACATATGACTAAATCGGTCCGTATTTTTACGATTAAATGTCAACATTGATTTCTAAAATAGTAAAAACTAGCATTTTTTAACAAGCTTTCGAATTTTATAATTCATCTTCAGGTACATTTTGTTAAATAAAAAACTTTTTGAGCAATTTTCCAAGTAAGATGATTCGACATTTACTTGCGAAATTACTGCTTCAAAAAAGTTCATTTACTTTTAACACAATTACCTGAAATGAATTTATACAAATTCAGAAAGCTTGTTAAAAATGTATTTTTACAGTATTTTAAAATCAAGATTAATATATTCTGCAAACACAAACCAAACATTCAATATAGTCAATATCACTCCATGATTGTTTTTGAAGAACCCTCCGGCTACGTTAGATCCTCCCCGTATAGACATATATACGGGTATGGATTTAAAAACATGTGAATTCACAGTGCCACCCGTACTTTTTCAATGACATGCCTGATCAGTAAACTTCTCCTGTTTTCACGAACATGCTAAAATAACGTTTTATACAAATGACGAACTAAAACGTTCATCATTATCTCAGTTTATTCTGAGAATATCGACAAACAACTTTATCTTACCTTTTTCGAAAAAAATTTAAGTCATTGTGACCGAAATCATATATCATTGTGAAAAGATTACGGCAAAGTGTATGACAAACAGTTATGTTATTTTTTGTCTTTGAACAAAACAAGGAAAAGGCATTCTGATTGAAAACTGCTTTTTGCAATTACATTACAGCCAAATAATATTGTAATTAAGTATCTCTATTAACGGTAACAAAAATTGACATTCAATGGCCTTAATATTGATAATTTTTTCAAAATTCATTGTCAAATGGCATTAACCGGTGTAACCAACAAGTGGTGTAAATTTCATCAATAGTTTGGAAACGTTAATCGCGTGACCCATAAATTCGTATAATCTTACCATATTTTTTTCAAATCTTTAATTTATACTCAAAAAACGGAAGATTTAAGTTAAAAGGCGTCAAAATTAAGGTAAAAAGTTTAAGTTTTTAATTAATATGAAACCGGAAAAACGGTCCCGACCATAAAATTTGTTTTTATTTGTTTTTTTACTGTTTCTACGTCAAAATCGAATATTTTAAATTTTCAAAAAATTAATTTTTTTTGGCACATTGTAAATTTTTTTTAAGCGATATGAATGAAATAAACTGAATCCGGTGGTCGGGACGACTTAACAATTGACCAAGTTTGAGTGAAATAAAATTTTATTATTTAATTAACGAGGGCCTCGACCTATTTCTCCTAAACCGTTATTTGGTTGCAAAAATCGCCTTCATTACTAAACTGTTCATTATCGAAAGGTTTATCGTTGAAATAAAACCACCATATGATAAAGTGGTCGTATTTTCACGATTAACATTCCAATATAGTTCATATCTCAATGATTTGTTTTTGAAAAGGTTACGGTAGATCCTCCCGTGTAGCCTATATACCGTATAGGATATTAAAAAATGTGATTCACAGTCACCGTCTTTTCAAATGACATGCCGATAATAATTCTCCTGTTTTCACAACATTGACGATCTAAAAATAAGTTAGTTTACTTCTGAAGAATATTGAAAAAATTCTTATTTTTCGAAAAAAGTTAATTCATTGTTGACCAGAATTATACATTGTGAAACATATACGACGAAAGTGTATGACAAACAGTATGTATTTTTTTTCTTTGAACCAAACAAGGAAAGGCCTTCTGGATTGAAAACCATGCTTTCGCCAATTACAATTACAGCCAAAACATACATATTGTAATTTAAAGTTACTTTTGAACAGTTATACTTAGGGTAGGACGGAAAAATTTGAACGTTTGAACGAATAAATTTAATTCCAAACAATATCAAAATTTTAATGTTAAATTAAAACTAAGAAAATTAAAAATTGCAGAAGTATTTTGCGTGTATTTTTAGGTGTTTATGTTTAAATTGTCAATTTATCATAGAACTACATCTCGCTGCAATTTTAGATTATTTTATTTGTGAAATTCACGCCATTTGAGACCAAAAGGAAGAAAAAATACAATAGAGCGCGTTGGTCCAAATTTGTTTGTCAAACTTTTTAAAACCCATTTTTGTAAAGTTTCTATACCAAATTTTTTTCAAAGTTTCTCAAGCATGTTTTTCCTCTTTATGAGCTTATAGACCGAAAACTTTCATTTTGAAATTTTTTTTATTTTGTAATGTCGAACTTTTCCGTACAACTGATTAAACATATGAAATTTTCTCATATTACTATTTCATTTAATGACTCCAATTTTTTGACGTCATTTGATCTAGATTTTTTGAAGTCCTTTTTTGAAGTCCAGCCATTGCATCCCCTGAGTTAAAACTGACGTTTCAAAATCAGTAAAACTCGTCGATTACCCCTTTAATGTCATATTTTGGCATAAGAAAACAAGATAATATTTTTGCTGAAAATCCTAAAATCCGATTCCGTACAGTCATATTTGACATCTTTTCTTATATTTCGCCGGTGAATGATTATTGTATTAATAGATACTTATAAAAACTGAACAAAATTTAGAAAATTAAACTGTGAAAAAATTGCCGGTTTGTTTTTTAATTTTCATCCTGAGAGTGCCTCGAAAGCGAAGAAAACTGTTGATTTTCGTAGTTTTGGCCAATGATAGTTATATTTTTTAACATGTTAGATAGAATAGTATCTTCACATTTTCAATAGGTTTTCCAAACAATTACGCAAAAAATTTGACCTCAATGTCATCGTCTCAAGTTTTAAGTAGCACCAAACAAATGCTAAGCAATACTTTTCTGGAAATTGTATTATAATTTATAATATTATGTAGAATTTATAAACTATGGTCCAATTATAAGAAATTTGAGCGCTACAGAGCAAAACATTTTCAAAACAAGCCTATTTGACTTCAAAAATGAGCTCTCTATCACTTTTGGATTGCCAGATATAGCAAGTCGATACAACCCCTCTTAATTTGCTTGAATTGCCTTTGGAAAAATACGGATTTAAATAGGCACCATAAATATTTGTTTAAAATTTGGGTATAAAAGCAGATAAAGCTCTGGGTAACTGAAGATATTGTGTATTTCAAACGTTACTGTAATGTTGTGTAAAAGATATCGCCAAGATCACAAGATATCGCGGTTGCATGATAAAAAAACTGACGCATAATTATATTATATCCATTATTATAGAATTATGCTTGTCTTTTTTTCTGCTAATCTTTAGCTTCTAAATTTCTAATAATTTAAATTTATACAAAAAAATTGATAAATTACCAGCTCCTTAATTTTAAGTTTTGCTTGTGTTTCAATTGCAGAAGTACGACAAGGGATGAAATTAAAACTAAAGTTTAATTTAACTTTTATTCTTGTTGACCCGCTCCGAACTGTGTATACACAGGATGGAAAGCGGTAAAATGTAAACAGTATACTTAGGCAACACACCGTGCAAAAATTTACAATTTAAATGACGCTATTCATTCTCACAAAAGTGTGCCTCTTGTTGGATTTTCAGATAATATTAGCATAAAAATGTTAGCATACAACGCTGTAGCGTGCGCCGCGCGTTGCGCGCACTAGCGGAAATTCAAGTAATTATTACGCGCCAATTGTACATTAATGACCACATATTAAGCAATTCTATACTTTTAATTCTAGTGAATATTTATGGTGCTCGTAAATTTTAATCATTGTTAGTATCAATTCTTTTGAGGGCCTGAAAAAGAACTAACTAATCACTTAACCTCAATTATAACAATTTATTAGTACGTACCATGGGCCCACAGCAGTGCTCAGATTTGACAGAAGTATTCATTTTGACAATCATTTATTTTCCTTGTCAAGGGGGTGACATAAGTCTGGCCAATTGATACCTTTTTTCATAGCGATTTATCATTTACCATATACCAAGCTATAGCCGATGTCAAGGGTTTGAAAATAAAATCCACCTAGTTATCATTTTTTATTGGCCGTGATAACCTGAATGACAATTTTCATTTCGCAAGTTAAAAACACATACTGTATTATCTTTCGCTTTAAAAGTATTGACATAACTACCCGATGCTATCTTGTAAAATTTGAACTATTTGATATGGAGATAGATTTTGCAGTTTAGAAAAGGTCACCTTGTTACGATACTGTACCTATTGGTGTGATGATTAAAAATAATTCGTGATGCATTTTTTTGCAAGATGAAAGATAGATCTTCAAATTAGCATTTTTGGTTTTTCTCATGAGCTCTTAGTTTTCAATATATTTCACCGACAACATGTCAAATCAGAGTCGCATACTCCCTCAAAGGCAGAGTATCAAATGGAACGGAACAAAACGCGTTCCATTTGATACTCTGCTGAAAGGCGTAAAAATTAAGGTGAAATAATTTTTTATTTAAATCAATTTGAAACCGGAAAAACGGTCTCTACCCTATAATTTATTTTATTTGGTTTTATACTATTTCTATGTCAAAATCGAAAATTTCCAAACAATTCGAAAATAACAAAATTTTGGCACATCGTAAGAAATATTTTTTTTCATTAGATGAATTAAATAAATTGAATCCGGTGGTCGGGACGCTTTAACAATTCACCAAGTTCGAATGAAATATAATTTTTTTTATTAAATTAACGAGAGCCTTAAGTTAAGGCCCTTAACCTATTACTCCTGAACTGTAATTTGGTTGCAAAAAATTTTATTCAAAGTATGACCAAGAGCGAAGAAACAAAACGTGGAAATATTCCAAATAAATAAAAGATGGTTTTCTCAATATTTTTAGCCACTGATTTCAGACAAATAAGTTAAAAAATTTACGAACAAGAAATGAGGAAAATTTTATAAATATTTTCAAATATTTTCAGTCAAAAATCACAAAATCATGTCATATTTTTCATCATGTATAGATTTTTCAAACAGCATATAAAAAATATGCGGTCACTTTCGCAAAAAGTATCATTACTTTCACCGTTTCAGATTGTGACGATATATTTTGCTCTCTAGCACAGTTAGCTTACATAATTCACATATTGTTAATAATCCGTTCAATAGAAAAACGGTCACGGTGATCATTTAGGCGGGTATTCCATACAAATTTGATGACCTGAAATTGACCTTCAACTTTGACCGGTCATTCTGGTCGACTGGGTAGTCATTGTGCCTTTAAATAAAAAACTTGAAATTGTATCAGCTTTATTTCGTGATTGCAAGAATAACCCTAATGAGTATTGTACCAAATTATAATGAGTATTCAATACTCAGTATCCAAATTAAAATATTTTTTCATGAAAATCGATTTTCTAGAAAATTTTCTGAGAAAAGATTCGTCTTATTTTTAGCTGGTTCATGATGGAGTTTTTGAATTAGCCGATTGATTATCTTACCAAGTCAACTCTGAGGAATGTCATTAATATTTAAAATTAATTAAAAATTGAATCCAAGTCTGTTTTTGCGTTTTTTCCAGGAAGCAAAATTTTCAAAGTTTGGCTACAATTTATATCAGATGAAAATCAGAATTTTTCATTTTGAACTCTTCGATGTGCAAAATAAAACCAGTTTATTATATTTAATAAGAGTGAAAGTATTTTTTTGAGGTTATTTTGAAAAACTTAAAATGATAATTCAAAATATTTTTCATCCACACTGTAAATCACTGAACATTTTTCGACCAGGGCGACTTTTAACCCCGCCCTGGCCAACCATTATCGTGGCCCAGCATAATTTTTTTCGACCACTCGACCTTGTAATGTCGCACGTCCAATTGTTCGCCAAGTTTTCGACAAGCATTTTGCCCAGTCTTTTTAACCTGATGAAAATTTTTGACGTGGCTCCAACCTGGCCCAGAAAAATTCTCAAAAAAAGTGACCCAGTTCAAACTGGCCCAGCAAAATTTTCCGGTTTGCCAATCTCTGATTAACTTCTTCTTTTGAAAAAATTAAAATTCGAGTGCTTAAATTACTTCCACAACACGATCAGTCAGTGGCAGTTAGCGGAAAGCGCACTATTTTTTGACCTAGAATATTTGTAATTAATAAGCAAATTCGGTCGAGACCATTTTTAAAAGCGTCTCATTAATAAAAATAAAAAATAAATTTTAATGTTATTTAGACAACTTTGGTAGCAAACGCGCGTTTTTTAAGTGTTTTTTCAAAAAATGATTTATGAAGTAAAGATGATCGATCTGAAGAAAATTATATCACACGAAGTAAGCTCAAAAATAGCTATTTTTCTCCAAAGAAGTTTTTATCCAAAATTTAGAAGTGGGTAAAAGTTTCTCATCAAAAGTAAAAAAATTGAAAAAAGTGCAAATCTGTCAAAATGAACCGACCCCCTTTACCTCGAAAAACAAATTTGGTCTATTTAATTAAATTTAAAATTGTATTTTAACGTAATTATAGTTTTACACATGTAGAACAGTTAAGTAAACATCATTTTTCTTTTCATATCAAAAGTGATAGCGTCGTCATTACTTATAGACCTGGACCATAAACTATGGTAAAATTGGAAATAAATTGAATGTACCAATTACGTTTTTGATGATGTAAACGAGAGACTTTCCTGGAATTTACAGTAGTTAACTACAAAAAAAAGTGGTCGTCGCTAAAAAACTAAAAATCGATGTTTTTAAAGATGAATTGTCGGAGAAGTACAAAATTTTTTTAATAAATAATTCTTCCGTTTGATATATTCAAACTAAAATCTTGCATCCTAAAAAAATTAGAATAAGACGGCTCGTTCAATCAAAAACAAGCTTACAAAGCTGAAAATAATATGGAATACATTTTGTCCAAAAGTACCTCTGCGGAATTACTACTTTAGTACTTCAAATGTTAATACACATTATTTTTGTTTAAATTTACTCAAAAAACAATTTTAACCTTAATGGGGTGGTGTGAGTGATTTTTGACATTTTGGGGGCTTGGTACGGCTAACCTGATGACGGTAGAAGATAAGCTCTAGGATTCAAATTTATTTGCAAAAACTGAGGAACTCGTGGTTAACCGTGGTTAACCAGATGGTTGGTGAGAGTGGTACGGAACTGTCAAATGGAATCGCGAGACCAAGGATAGATTTATCATATGTATTGATTAGAAATGTTCTACCGTCATTAGTTTAGCCGTACCAAGCCTCCAAAATGTCAAAAATCACTCAAACCACCTCTTTAACGACACTAAGTATATAATTAAAATGATTCCGATTAACTATGAAATTGAAAACTCTTAAAAATACCTGATAATGGCATTAACCCTCAAATAAGCATATAAAAAAAATTTCCGCCGAGGCACAATAGCCTTTCAGGAGGCTATTCTTAGAGCGTTGTTTACAGAAAACTTTTATGAGATCAGCCTTCAATTTTTACTTCATCATCAAGTTGAAGAGTTAAATTTTTGTAAAAAAATTTCATATTCTAAAATTTTTTGTTCAATTTTAAAAGAAAAACGTTTGAAAAGCAATATTAATTTAACCGCGTAAAACTACCTCGTCGGAGGCTCTAGGAAATGTATGTTAATTTGAATAACTGCGAAGTGATCTGTTTTACTCATTCTTTTGCCTAATTGACTATATCTGTTGGAAATCAACAAATATTCTTTAAATACGTTCAAAATATTCATGAAAAATCACGTTTTTTAGCAAAAAATTGTTAGTTTTCTCGATTTATTGAAATTATTTGATTATTATTACAATATGAAGGCAAATATGGTATAACTTATACCGTATAAGAGAACCACTCTGGCATGATTTTCACAAATTAAATATTTTTTCAAAACATAACCTTTTATCCATACTAATATCAAAATAAGATATTTTGAAATTTCACTCCCAAAAAAACATTTTCGCTCCAGATATGTCCAGAAGACTAATTTTTCTTGCAAATTGTACTCAAAACACTTCCCTAAAAACTGGTTAATTTGAAAGTTATATTCTAAGTGTTTTCCAAGGAAGTTTTTAAAAGCGTAGTTGTCGGCGTAGGTGGGATTAAATCAGATCACTGTTAAATTCAAAATGATCGCGAAGAGTTGTTCTTCAAAATACAGAAGCTTTTGGGATATAAACTATCCCAGTTTTTCTAAAAATACTTCCGCAAAAGGTCCAAATCAGCGAAACCCACTTTCTTTAAAGGGCGTTTTATAATTAACAAATTCGACTTCCCCTCGGAAATTGTGGTAAGTTCTATACTACTTATAGTTAATCAGCCTATCATCAAAACATTTCGTGAAAGTGATTCGGTGAAAATTGCGATTGCAATAATTTTCGGTCACATTTTTATTTAATTTCTTTGAAATTACGACTTTTATTAAACGACTCAAAATCCACTCATGTTTTGGGTATATAAATTTAGTACAGTATGTGTTTTTCTAACTTTGCGAAATGAAAATTGTCATCAAGGTAATCAAGGCCAATAAAAAATGGTAACTAGGTGGATTATATTTTCAAACCCTTGACATTGAATATAGCCTATAGCTTGGCTTTCAAAATAAAATCCACCTTGTTACTATTTTTAATTGGTCGTTATAACCGAAATGACAATTTGAATTTCGCAAGTGAAAAAAACACATACTGAACGTTATTTTCTTTTATTGCATTTCGCAGAATTTTTTATTTAATTAAAATTTCAATGATTTTTTGTAACGCTTTAGTAAGGCGGCTTTACTCCAACTTCGGATCAGTATGAAAATTGCCAGATTGTTAGTTCGGAAGCTCAAGAAAAACATTTTTAAAAATTTCTGGAATTGCATGTTGAACCAACCGGTAAATCGGGTTAACCGGAACTAAACATAAATTTTTAAAGTCGTATTTTATTCACACCAAGCATCTAAATCTAACACTTTTAAATTAGGGTTAAATTAAAAAATCATTTCTTTATTAATAAAAACTTCCGTACAGTGTACACTGGACACGAGTTTACCTAACCATGAATCTAATACATGCAACATGAGCTTGAATTAAAAAAACATTTTTTATTGAAAAAAACCTCCGTACCGTGTAACTTGAAATTGTCCATTTTTCAGAGAAAAAAATCATAAGAATAAAATTAAGCAAATAGTTTTTTGCCTCAGTTCATTTATAGTGATTTAGGATTGTTTTTTGACGTGCTCATCATTTTTGAGTCATATTCATCGTATTTGATAAAATATTGAAAATCCCTAAAAAAATAAAATTTGCGGATCGTCTGGCCGGTAGTTTCTACAAAAAATTGGATTTTTCGTAATTAATTTGCCGAGATGTTTTTTTCGGAAGGTTTTGACTTTGAAGCGTATTAAGTAGCTGGCCAAAATTGAGTTTTCAATGGAAGAAATATCACAATTTTGGAAATTTAGAGTATAAAAAGTTCGTCTTTTGACCATGGCTTCGAAAATAAATGATAAGTTATAGCCTTCTAGGCAATTGCTTGTATTGTGAAACAACAAAAATTCAAGATGTTCGTATGCTGAAACCAGTATAATTTTTTAGTTTAAAAATGGAATGAAATACGAAGTCTGTGAAAATAAATTTTGCACTAGAAAAATAAATCTTTGACAGACCCTCGTCGAAACTAATCATTGAAAACCTGGTGAGCAGTTTTACCTACACTCGGTCCGCGGCCACGCTGCGTACAAGCTCTAACTCTTCGTCTCCTATCATATGTTAGGAAAACCAAGTTTGAGCCAATCAAAGACGCGCATTATTCCACGCTTTAAGCGGTGGGCCCCGAGTGGACTGTATAATTTTTAATTCAACGCTGTAAACCAATTTCGAGAATTAATTTGGTTTAACCGAGGTTGACCGGTTGGTTAAAAAATATAACTTGAGATTTTGAGATATCAGAATATATATTTTGATTGGTTTTTATTAACAAATGTAAACTATTCGCTTCCAAATAAATCCCCAAGTTGTATACTCACTTGAAATCGTAGTTTGGATTAATTGACTATCCATCCCTATCAACCAAAAGTTCAGTCTTATGAGTAGAGGTCATTTCTATATCCCGGCCCTGATTAGGAAACGTGGTGTATTTCAAGTAGCAGGGCCGGGATATTAACAAAAGTGTGAATAGGGAATATCTTTAAAATAAGTTCTATTTTTGGTTTCATCAGGTTTATACAATGAACTAACCACAGAAAATCCGTTCACATTATCCTCAATCAGCCAAATTTCTCGTCCAGGTTGATCGTCGAAATCAAAGCAAATATCAGGCTTTCATGGGTCACCAAATTTTAGATATTTGCTCTTTGGCTTTTTGAGAGTACACCTTTATTGTGAGATTTTTGTCGAAATTGCATTCAAATTTGCGCTTTAGCACCACTTGTGACTATTTTGGTTATGTTTAATGACCATTTACGACATCATTGGAGTCAAATTACTCTTTCATAGAATTTTCTTGAAATTGACCATTTTTTGAATTCTGAATTTTATATCCTGGAGCACAAAATATTAAAAAAATTAAAATCCTGACTGCTCACATGATGTCAGAAATTGTACGGAAAATTTAAATTTTTATGGACTCTGAATTGAAATTTGACTCTGAACTTGTAATTTTGTAAAGAAATTTGTTTATATTGGTTTTCGCACTTGACGAACTCACTGAACACAAAAAATTAATTCGAGGACATCGATTTGAAAAAATCCTATTGAATTCAAAATTTACTTTAAAACTGCAACAGTGGCGTTAATGTCCTGAGAGCGTTCCTCAAATTTGAAAATGTCGTTAATGGCCTAAGAGCGTTTCTTAATTTTGAAAGTGGCGTGGATGTCATGAGAGCCTTCTCAAACCAAAACCTGCCTCTTCAAAGATTTAGGTTTTTCCTTCGAGAATCTATCTCGGCGTGGATGTCCTCTGAGCGTTCTTTATCAATATATATATGTGTGATAAGAACGCTCCACAGACAAATCTGCCACGATTTTCTATCTGAAATTTCCATAATAATTTGCCAGAAATTGTCAATAAAATTTGCAACCAATTTTTTACGAATTATTGTTATAAAAATAACTTTAAGAACCTCAAAGTTGTACTTTAAAGACCTAACCTTACCGAAAACAGTCGTATTTTTAAACAACTTCATTACCTAAACTAGAAATTCTCGTATTATTATAAAGACCTTAACCCCCACCTGCATTTCTGTGTTTTTAAACATAAAAATTAGGTTTATTATAATCAATGAAATTATAAAAAGACATAAGAAAAAACATCAGATTTTTACGAAAACAAAATTTATTAAGAAAGGGGTCGCTGTTTTGGTAACAGAAGCGTTAAGACAAACTTAATCAATACATGAAATATATTAATCCCTTTTTGCGCAACTGGGCTTAATCTAACTTTTAATTGGGGGGGGGTCAAAAAACGGGGAAGAATTACGACGTATAATTTGAAAAGAAAAAAAAAACATTTTTTTTTATGTTTTGCCAGTATATTTACCGGTGAAAATACCGGTTTTAAATTTAAATTGCGGGTTAAAATTTAAATTGTAAAAAGGGATTTTGGTAACTCATTTTTTTGCCACTAGAACGCTCAAAAAGTTTTTTTGATGCTCAGAATCATTTTCCTTTGAGTATATTTACCCTGTTAGCGCAAATAAAGTTAGTCAACTGTTATAGTTTAGTCAGAAAGTTTGCCAATTCGCTCCCTATACCAAGGAAGGGCATCCGAGCTGATTTTCAAGATCGGATCGGAAATTTCGGGTGTCAATATTTTTCAATATCGGATCGGACCCGAGTTTGACAAAATGTGATCGGATCGGATCGGAAGCCCGATTTGAAAGGATCGGACCTGCTCGGATTTTTACTTTGTTGGAATATATACTGAAAATTTAGTTGAATAATTCTGCGTTGACTCAAGGTAATTAAAGATCAACTATGAACATTTTTTGCCATTTAGGTGCTGGAGAGATATTAAAATTTAAGGATTTTCAAAACTTATATTTTCTAGAGACTGAGTTTATTTTTAATTATTAAATTATATCAATTACATAACAAATTTTGTGAGGTGCAAAAAATGCCCAAAACTGCTTTCAAGGTGGATATGAGCAGAATCCTTTTTTTGCAATTTTTATTTTCAAGTGTTCATGCTGGGCAGAAAATCGGTGAAAATCGGACGCCCATTCCTGCCCTATACATAACCTTGAATTTACCAAAGATTAAAGCAAATATGGGGTTAAACTGTCAAACTATTTTTATAGGAGGTTGTGAGAACGCAAAAGAAATTACACTTCTTAAAAGTGAAATATATCGATAATTTTTCCTAGTGGGCCTTTTATATCACGCTTCATAACTTTGAACCAGTGTTCAATCACATTACTCGATTGTCGACTAAATTCAAGAATCCCGCGATTTCATTGGTCACTTTCTCAAAGTTATGACGCTTGATACAAAAGTCCCACTAGGAATCATTCTCGATATGGACTGAGTTTTCTCGTTTTCTGCGGTTTTTTGTCCGCAAAAATACTTGACGATGATTAATCTATATCTGGAATAACTGTCTCTGATTGGTTAAATTTTTTCGGACGAAAAAAAGCGCAGCAAACGAGAAAACTCATGCAGTAGCGGATCCAACTAAACAACATATTTATTGTCAGAGACTTGTTTTTAATCGATATCTCCGCTCATTTTTTTTTTAATTTAATTTTCCATCCAAACCTTGAAAACAAATTCTTTATAAAGAACTGACTTAGACAAGAAATGAATTTATAATCACCTATAATTCTATAGCCTATATATCATATCCTGTACCGAAAAAATGGTGAGGTCCACTGAATACTAAACACATTTGATTTGTATTCCTATCGCGGCAATTTTGATTCACTGTATTCGGTACAGGATATAGGGACACCAACAAAAATTTCTTCAAAAAATGATAAATTGGCGTAGGCGTTTGAAATGACGTCATATGTCGAACAATTTTTGAATTCAAAGGGATTTTCACAGTAGATTCGTATAATGTGAATCACCAAAAAGCTTAGAATTAAGTATCACCAAAGGCACTAAATAAAAGTTGAAAAGACTAGATTTAGGAAAGTCAATCCTGAAAATGACGTCATTCATTACGCTAAGAAAGAAATTTGAGATATAAATCTGAAAATAATTCGGCGATATCGGCAAATTTGGCGATATTGGGCCTCCCTCTGTACAGAGTTTTCGATTTGGTTTTTCAAGCCGTGTTATTAATATAATTATCAAAAAGTTTTTTAAAAAATTTAAATGTTATCTGAAGTTAAAAAAAAGTGAGTCGATGGAAATATCAAAAGTCAGTCGAGAGATTTAGTGGTTTTATAATATGGGAGCAAAATAACCACGATATGAGATGCAAATTATTGCAATTATCCAAGATTTATCGGCAGTTGAACTTTGAATTTTTTGCGAACGTGTAACCAAGATAAAACAAGAAAGAAAATAGTATTTATGGTCACTTATTCAAAACATAAAACTTTCAAATTGTCGTTTTGATTTATGAGATGAAAAAATTAAATAAAATAAAATTAATTATTTGCTGGGAATAAAAAATCGACATTTTGTGTTATTCTTAGTGGTCATATCTGCTGGAATACTGAACGAAATTTTTTCATTTTTTTTGTTGAAATTCCAAAACTTTGAAAAACACGCTTGTAGCCCTAGTTTTTCATTTAAAGGAAGTCGATTTTTGACCAATCGAAAACCCAAATTTTTTCGAAAATTTTCGAAATTTTGACCAAGTAAAAATTTTGTTTTTAAATTCTCTACAAAATGTACTTTTCCGATTTGTCATAACTATCATAGGTTTAAAATGAACGAAAACCAATAACAGCCTATGGGAATACATGTTTTACAAATCCATTTTGAAGCTTTGAATTGAAATATAATTTTAAAACGAAAATTTGAAATTTTAATCTTTCAAACGTTTCCGCAAACACTTATATCCCCTATTCGCCTTTTTGTGAATATCCCGGCCCTACTACTCAAGAACACACTACGTTTCCTAATCAGGGCCGGGATATTCACAAAAGTGTGAATAGGGGATAAAATGGTATTTTATAAAAACGTATTTTTAAAACAGCCTTTGAATCCTCGAGTTTTCAAACAAACTGAAAGTATGAAGCTAGTGGTTTGTCCTCGCTCATTAGCAGGGAGGCATTGGGACATCATGACGAAGGCTAGTGTCTCTCTTGCAGCTGCGGCTGCTTCTGCTAATATCTTTGCTCTTTTGCGAAGTGACTCAAGTCTCTTTTTCAAATTGTTTTAAATTGTTGGTGTATTGTAAATGTTGATCTCAAAAAGCGAATAAAATGTAAAAAAAGGCAATAATTGGTTTTTTAAAAAGTAATAAAAAAGTATTTTTGCGACTGGTTTTTTTGTGAAATGGAGACCGACTGATTTTTTTCTTAATTTTTGGTTTTTAGTAAAAGTCCCTTGGTTATTGTTAAAATAACCAGGGGACCTTTAATAAACATAAGTTTTATGTTTGGTCAATTTTTCATAAATTTTGAAGGTTTTATGCTTATTGTCGAAATAAGATCGGAGCAGCTCCGACGATTTTTGACGAGCGTGCTCCGAATTTATTTTGGCAATAAATCTAAAAATAGGGGTCAAATTAAAGTAGGGCAGATTTTTAAAAAGAGACATGAAAAAATGAAAGTAGGGCAAATGTTGATGGTAAAAATGAGCAAATAAAAATAGGCAAATAAAGGAGACAAATCAACTATATCCATTATGATGCCCAAGACCAAAATGACTTTTTCGCTTCGAAAATTAGCGATGCTTTGTTTTCACGTTGGGATCATAATGAATCTTTGACTAATGAGAGCATATAAATTAAGGTATAAATCTGAAAAAATATCAACTAAAATATATTTTCAAATCACAATTATTTGACAATTTTGAAAAAAATTTCAGGGCCTTTTTTTTGAAATATTAATAGATTTTATTTTTTATTCTTTGAAAGGGCGCTCCTGAGCTGAATTTAAATTTTTTCGAGAATCTCTGCGGAATTTGTAACGTTCAATTTGCTTATCTAGCATTTTATATTTCGATACCCTTCAACGTCCGAAAGAGCCAAGTGACATCGTTATTTGCTTTAACAAACTGGTTGACCGCGCCTATTTGCTGCTTTTAACTTTAATGGCGTGTTGGGTTTATTTTTTCAGGCTGAACTCAGTTCACGAGGTGCAACGAAAAAATTTCAGCTAAATTGCTATATACTTTCTTTCAAAAAAGAATTTTCAGTGCTAAAATTACCTCCACATATTGTTTAATAAGACGGTAAATAGCGGTTTGGGTATAAATATCTTTTATCGAACCTTTTGGAAACAGTTAGCTAGTTGTTAAGCAAATATTTTTATATAATTCGGCTTTCGAAAACGACTTATCTTAATTAAAAAAAATGAAAGAATAAAATTTCAGCATTTTCCGTAAATAATGAAAAAAATTGCGTTAGTGTTAATTGTATAATTTTTGATTATCACATGACGTTTATCACGCTCATCTGTTCAATTTAGATTAAATCTGAAGATCAGCTGTAATTTTATAAACTCAAACCGTGATTTATCTAATTTTAATCGAGATTTATCTGGATCCCCCCGAGTTAAGTACTGTCAGTAGTTCAAGTAGTATACTGGCTACAAGTTGAACGCGCGTTCAAGTCAACGTCTCCCGATATTTTTAGTCGGATTTCTCGTTTATGGCGCAAATTAGTCGCTCGACCTTATCGCACCTGACAGCTACAGTAGCTAAGCTACTCAAAAATTCCTTCCGAAATCTTTATTTTCGATAAAATCTTATACGAATGGAAAAAAATAAATTTTTTTTTATCATTTTTCTCGATACTGAGAAACCAAAATACAAAATTTGGAAGTGATTTAATTCAGCAAGTTATCTTTTTGAATTTAGTTTCGTTTTCATGTTGAATTCATGAATTTGTGGTCAAAATTGTCCATCATGCCACCCATCCGTTTTTTCCAACGAAGATTCAAACCATTGTGGCTAATAAAATTTTAATCTTTATGTTTCATCTAAACAGTGATCTGGAATATTATTGTTTTATCAAGAAAGTGGGTTGATTTTACCGAGGACAAAACGTTTTCTACCGCAAGTAATATCAATAATTCTTATGTCTCAGAGTTCAACAATTTCCCCCATATAGACCTAAATAGACCTTTTTGTTATCGTGTGAGTAACAGCGTGGCCAGGGTGAGGGGGGGGGCGCTCGAGGTTGGGACGCAACAATGGAAAGACTCGAGACAATCTTTGGTTCATCGCCAACTAAACTAGACTTACACTCCAGGAAATAAATGAAACTTAAGTTGATTGAGTTATTAATTAATAAAATGAATTCAGAACTAATTTGTGAAATAAATCGTAAAAATTCGAAAATATTAATATTTTTATATTTATTCGATTTAATTGTTAATAATGAAAAGCAGTATCCCACCGAACTACGCCTCTAATAAGTTTTAATATTAACTAATTAGCAACTCAGCTGCAAATCCTGCTATTTCACTTTTAATTATCGGNATGCAAAAATATCAAAAAATATTTGATTTTTACAAATTTTTACAAATTCTTAATTTTAAACTATTCGAAAATTTCAATTTGCACTTAGAATTCAATTACTAATGAATGAGTTTTGGATTCACTCTATAATTAATATTATAAATTGCATGTAATATAAATTATTATTAATATCATTATATTTTTGGTGATTGAGTAATTTAGTGTTTGGTTTGCCTTGGTCTTTCGCCAACGTAAGCCTCGAGGCGAAACCACGCGAGGCAGACCCACCCGCCAGTCGCGTCGCTCGAGTCAACTTGCTCAGCTCTGACACGCTCCTACCTCTAACTCACACGATAACAAAAAGGTCTATTTAGGATATTACATTGGCCATATCCTTTTTCCAAACTAAGTTGATCTTGAAAATGAGGGTTATCTCTATCGCGCGTGTTCCAATCTCACTAATGTTGTATAAATGATTATGTTAGTGATTGCCTTAATGATAAGGCACCAATAAACTTTGACGATCCCAATATCAAGCATCCTTGCCTTTTATCATACCAAAGACAATCACTTGAACAACATTAGTGGAATTCAACCACGCGCTATAGAGGTAGCACTCATTTTCAAGATCCACTTAGGTTGGAAAAAGGATCTTGTTTTATAGGAATCGACACAAGGTGTTCTCACAAACTGATAGATTAATTTCTCACATTTTTGTCCGGCGAAGATCAGGAGTCGGCTCATTTGAAATCAGGTCGGATGGAATATAACCAACCCGATCCGATCCAATTGTCCGAGTCGGTACAAACATATACAGGTTGAATTTAATCAATTTGCCGATTCTTACAAACAAATGCATAAGTAACCCAAATTTAGGGTTAATTTGACATTTTCAAATTTTAAATTTTATACCGTCACTTATTTNTTGGTCAAATTTGAAAATTTTAGAACTCGATTTCAAAACATTTCAAAATTTTTTCTACGATTATAAAACACTAGAAAATAATTCGATTGGTCAACTTGAATTTTTTTTATAAATCTCCGTTCTTGTTTACATTGATATTTTTTTGCAAATAAAATAAGTCTGTCACTCTGAGATTAAATCTAACAACTTCAAACAAACTATTATTTGTCTTGATCATGTCACAATGCTTCATAAATTAGTAAGTGTAATAAGGAAGTATTCATTAGTAAAATTAACAAGTATGAACTTTTGTGATCAAAGGTTTCCGGTTTTAGATTGATCTTTCAATTTGTATTTTCATCAAAAGTACTTTGATCAGTGTCAACAGCTGTATATAATGTTGATGAAACCACATGTAGAATTTTTTTCGTCACAGGATGACGCTCTTCAAACATTTTATATAAACTTCAAATTTTCAAAATTCAAAATCAAACACGAATGGGTAGACTAAAAAACAACACTCAAAATTTAAATCGCGGTGAAAAAAAAGGCTAAACCGAACAAATAAAAAGTACTTATTACGCCTAAACCTTTTTTGCGAAAACGAATCATAGTACAACCGCCTATTGAAAATAAAATGATATTGATGTCAATGGCTTGCTTAAAAAATATTATCACGGATTTTCGGACGCCATGTCCGGAATGTAAACGAACTGAACTCAAAGTTGAAGCTACAGTCCATAAAGGTATTAGACAATTTGTTGCGCTAAGTTGCCCATGTGGTCATCGTCATGGCGACTATAGTATGCCAGAAGGAGCAAATTATGNGATAATCTATCCCTTCATCCCTATCCCGTTTTTATCCCGTTTTGGGGGATAAAACGGGATAGGGATAGGGATGGAAAATCGGAGGGGGATGCATCCCTTTTGGAAGCCTGAATAAAGCTGCAAAAAAAATTGAATGTTTTAAACAAAATTCTGCAGTAAAATGACTTTCAGTTTTTTTTTTAATATTTAGTTCATCTATTAAAGTGAAGAAAGTTCAGTGATGAGGATCCGTGTTTAACGCCTCTCGACACGTGACTTCTTGTTTTATTCGCCCAAAATATGCTTCAAAAACATTTAATTCAACCTGTAATACGATCACGCCCGAACCAATCTGCCACGACTATTTTTATCCAAAATTTTACTACGAGTATGAATTTTTTTTTCATATTTATTTTTGAATCGCTCAAAATTAATCTCACCATTCAAAGGATAACAATTATCATGTGAGATATGTCTGTCAAGCGTTAAAAAGTGATCTGGAATATTAATATTTATAAAAATGACTCTTGGACCCTTAGTTTTGAAGGACTTTTAAATGATGAGTTTTAAGCGAATACATTTGGTCCCTCAAAACCACGGGAATGAGAAAACAGCGGGGTTTTCAAAAACGACTTAGCCGATTAGGTTCTTAGATAGCTCAAACTGTGCACAAATATCTAGTGAATAATAAAAAATAAAAATTGGTCCGAATCAGATCATTGTTTCTATTTTTCAACAAAAACTAATAATTAAACAATTTCAGTAATCTCAAAAAAAAACATTGGTCCTATTAAAAACAATTTTTATGTTTACATTAGATAATTGTGCTCAGTTTGAGCTATTTAAAAACTAAATTGGATGACACGTTTTCAAATGACGCTTTGTTTTCTCCCCCCCGTGTTTTTGAGGGACCAAAACTAAAGGGATATTTTGGAACTCAGACATGAAAAAAAGTTCATTTTTGTTTCATTCTCATTTTTGATATCGATCACAAAAAAAATTAAACAAATTTTCGATATAAAAACTTTTCCAAAATCTTAGTCAGAAATCATTTATGAAATTTTTTGAGATTATTTTATAAGTCTATAGCTTCAGAAGCTGCGAAAATTCTCAGGTAAGAATTCAGTCTGTGCATTTAAACTAAAGCACCGCGGACAAATCCAACCACTTATAAAAATTCGTTGTCTAATGATTGGACTCTAATCATATTAGAATGCACAAATTCAGTCTAACAGGCGCAATATTATATCCCTTTATCACCTTTTGTTTAATCTGAGAGATGAAGGTTGAAAAGCGGCCTCATTAGTGGCTAGGAGGGGTCTCAGGAGTGTTAGGATTGGCTCCCTCGCCGCTTTTCAACCTAAATCTCTCAGATTAAACAAAAGGTGATAAAGGGATATGGCTGTACGGTTGCGTTTGTGTTGTGAAACACAGATTCCAAAAAAAATGAAAATTTTATCGCCCATAATGGCCAATTTTGCCCAATTTGCATCAAATATTGGCATTTGTTTCTTTTTATATCCCTTTATTGCCCTCTCCCAAAGATTTGGTCCCTCAAAGACACGGAGGGTGAGAAAACAACGCGGTTTTCTAAAACGACTTAGCCGACTAGGCTCTTAGATAGCTCAAACTGTGCACAAATATCTAGTGAATAATGAAATATAAAAATTGGTCCGAATCAGACCGTTGTTTCTATTTTTTAACATAAAATAATAATCAAACAATTTCAGTAATCTTACATTATGTAAAAAAATTGTTCGAGACCAAAAGCTCCAATTTCCTCTGGATTGAAAGTTATTTTCTTGCCAATTATAGATTTTGATCCAGAGAAATTTCCTTTGTTGGTCTCGAAC
>SCLH01000135.1:114946-143763 GCA_004367855.1 Oikopleura vanhoeffeni
ATTTATTCATCTTCTTTGATTTTGAAATTAGCAGTTCTTTTCAGTTGGCAGTTGAGCATAAATACGACAAAGTTGTCTGTCTAGAAAAAGCTGTTTTTTGCTGTAAATCAAGCTCATGAATATATTTTGATGCAATGCTTGTCAGATAAAATTTTAATTTTTTTTGATGAGATAATCTTAACCTGATATTCGCACGTTCAGCTCAATGATGTTGTAGGAGACTGGAAATAAAAATGTCAGTTGAAAAATAAGAAACTAGTATCTTTTTAACCCGACATGAAAGAAGTATTTTTCAAATAGCATTCGAATTTCGAAAACTCGGAAAACATAAAATAGGCAACAAAACTAAAGGCAAAAATTTTTTGCTAAAATCGGGGCGCAAGCAAAATGTAGAAAAAGTGAAATTGCGAAACTTAGAATCAAAATGGCGATTTTTTTTCGGTACTAAAATTCAGCAAAAATTGAAAATTTCCATCATTCAAATTTCACAAACGTTAATTTATATTAAGGGGGTATATCTGTCTGATTAAATAAAGGCCTTATAGGTATTAAAAATGCTCCAAATTGATACGGGGTGATTATTAAGTGTACAAAGAACCAAATCATAAAACAAAAATTTCCGAAATTTTCGGATTTTTTCGATTTTTGGCACATATACCCCCCTTAAAATGACCCAAAAATCAAAATGTAGAATTCTCCATTTTGTTTGCGACCCGCTGAAATCATCTCAAGATACAGTATCATTGATACTAGCTTTTGATTTTTCTCAGTAAATAGGTTATTTCGTAAACCATGATTCATGGTCCAGGAATGACAAAACTAAAATTTTAGTTTACAACACAAGTTTCACAACACAACCGTTAATTGTTATTTACAATTTGTTTTAAAAAAGTGCGTTTTCAAAAATGGGTTGCATTACGGCATTTTGCTTAAAATTTGAAAATATTACCCGAAATGCAATGTTATCTCAAAAACAAGATTTTAAAGTCTATTAGATGGTGGACCACTATTGGTGGTACCAGGTGTATGGCTGACAAAGACAAGTTGAGGTGTACTGCTGTGATAACAAAGCCAAAAACGTTTTGAGTATATAATATATACTATGTTACATAGTCTATGTATTATCACAGTAGAATGCTGAGAATAACGCCATTTCAATATCAGAATGAGATAACATTCTTCTTAGGTATTTTTTAGACGCGACAGATTTGACGGTGCCACCACAGACGAACCGTATGAGATATCACAAAACGTTGTTTTGCATTGCTCTGAAAACTTAAAATGCTCCCGTCAAAAAAAAATCGGAAATTTTCCAAAAAAATTTTTTCAAAATTTGAAATTTTCAAATGACCAGAAATAGCCCATATGATATGGGCCATATCCTAAATTTACGTAGCCTGCGACCAGAGCGCCGCGAGTCGCTAGCGGCCAGAGTCGCGAGTGGCCTGACTCGAGTCGAGGCTCTCTTTGATTCGTGGCCAACAAAAACTTTAACCATTTTAACTTGAAAAAATATGAAATTAATTATAAAAATAATCCAGAAAACATTTAACACATTTATAAGACCATAGGGTTTCAAGACACGAACATTAGTGAAGATTAACTGTGTGGAAATATTATAAGTAATACAACTATGAGACCGTGAAAAGTACTCGTATTAATTTATGATTATTTTAAGCTGACTTAAACTTTCTTATAAACGGTGAGTTAACAATTTACAAACAAACATGTCAACAAAAAAGAGCAAATACTACAGAAAGTGCGTAAATCTTGTAACTCTCATGATAGTTTTAGACATTAAATATTTCATCTTTTTTATGATTTTCGAATCAACGGAGGACGAAATCATTGGAATGTACAAGATTTATGTAGAAAATCAAGAAACACACAATTTCGAACTTTGACTAATTCTTACTTTAGAGCTTAACCCCCTCACACTATTTGACTACCTAAAGGCAAAAAAAAAATAGGGAGCCAAAACGGCGCAGAAATAACATCGTCACAGCCCTAAAATTCATATTAACATTCACTATATGTCATCAAAGAGTATTTTTTCCTACTTTATTTTTACTACACGGACTATACCGCGAAAATATATCCGTAAATAAATTAGTTCCATAATATCCGACCAAAATTTGAAGAAGCCAGTTTTTTGGAAAAATACTTGAGAATCTTTTTTATAATTTATTTATCTGCAGTCTCTATACCGAAGAATAATTCTTTCACAAGTGGATTAAATGAAACTCATAAAATAATAAAATTATTTTTAAACCAATTAATGTTTCGAAAGAATTGACGGCAATTTTTACCCAAATAGAGAGCCGTATCCAAGACAACATCATTAGATGTCAGACATAAGTGGTACTGATGTTGAGTTTAAGCTTACTTAGGCAATTATTTTCACCTTTATACTGCATATGATTGGACAGCCGCGCGATATGAATACTTGTTTTTGTAAGCAATCGGATAATCACATTTCGAAATTAGTTATAAAGTAGCTGTAAGTTTACTTGTAAATTTGTACATTACTGTAAAAAAATGTAATACGGTTTTTCAAAAAATACAAGTGGATGTGACCTATTTTTTCTCTCCTGTATATCTAATCCACAAACTTGCGAAATTAGAAATGTTACGTTTATCACTTAATTCTATCTATGATCTCAATCAGTGAAAAAATATCTTTCACATTTCCACCCGTGATAACGCTCAAAAGAAGGTGCCTTAAACTAGGCTTTGGGTGTGAGCGAAGTCTTTCGATTTCTGGGTGGAGGAGGTTAATGAAACAATTTCAGAAGTCAATCCGGATGACTCGTTTGCTCAAATGACGCGTCGTTTTCTAACATCCGTGTTTTTGATGCGACCAAATGTTTTGGAGAGCCCAATAAGGCAGGATATGTGAGCGTGGCCATTTGATTTAATATTCGGACTTCTATCATTTATCTGAATTTAAAGAATTTCGAAAGATTTTTATAATAGAATTGTTTCACGCAGAAAATACATATAATCCAAATCGCTCCATATGTATAATAATCATTCCGGTACTGTTATGATCATCAAAATTGCAACAATTGTTTTAAAATTGTCACACGTATTTTTTAGGGAATCGATGATCAAAAATAACATAAATTGAATTGCTGCATTCTTCCAGGTCGTTGTAGAAACAATATTAAAACGTTTTGTAGAATCTACACGGATGGCTCTAAGTCCGTAAAGTAATAATGCAAATCGTATTTCAGATGTCAGCAGACAAAAAACAGGTCTGATCTGTAAATATTCTAAAAACTTATTTTTGCTTATTATTAGTACTTTATAGATCTACAACACACATTTGTCGAAATATACTAACAGAGTCAATTCGTATGGAAAAATTATAAAGTGGGCGCTGCAAACTCGATTGAAACAAATAAGAATTGGTAATTTTTTCAAGGATATTATAAAAAGTTTAAAATTTTTTGAATCTACACGCTTTCAGTGCTATAAGTTAAAGGTAAGTTCACTTTAGTTTTACTGAAAATACATGACGAGATACCAATTACGGTCCACAAAAATCACAATGGTCGTTTTCTCGCATTTTTTAAGTACGTTCCACGTTTTGAAATATAAGATTCTAAAATCTTGAAACTGCAGAATGACCGAAAATGAGCCACAATATTTGAAGATTAATATAACACTTCCGACAGACCCAATGTCAACCGCATGGTTTCCGATTTTTACTAACTAAAATCTACACAAACTATTCATATTCTCGAAAGAAATATAATATGGTCTGTTTCTGCACAACTTAACTACATTAATCTTGTTTGTATATACTGGTTGCATATGTTGTGGTTTCGATGCTATCTCGAAAAACTTAATCGGATAAGATGCTTTTCAAAATCCGAATATATAAAAATTTGTCTGAAAAAGTGGCAAAAGTTACCGCAGGGCCCTGTAATATATATATCATATAATGATAAAAATATCAAATATATTTGTCGGGATTTACCACAAAGTTTTATTGCTGATTCAGTAATATATTGTATGGACTCACATAATTATGATCATTAAATAACGCACTCAAAGAATATTGATACTTTAGTCGAATAGACGACAAAATCGTATGTTTCAGCGAAGTTCACGTTGAAAATAATATGAATGATTTGCCTAATGAAGAAAACTTGACTAGATTGATTCAAACGTATTTTTTACTTCAGGCTAATGAAAAGGATCATGTAGAAGCCTACGCTCTCACTCAATGAGCAATAAAATTGTTTTAATTTTTATTAAAAACCAAAAAAAAATATTAAAGAATAGAATCGAAGTTTTAATCGCCCATATAGTTTGCGATTATTTTGAAAACATTAAAATCACACAATTTCTTTGTGAGCAAGTGTTCGACAAGATAATTTTTGTCTGGATTTCTCCTAAACAATTTTGTCTATCATCCTTATCATAATTACTTTGTGAAACAAGGTACTGAAATACTAAGTTTTAGAAATTCGTTTTGACCATCTTGTAAAAAAAATAATAATGTTTCTACTTAATGTAGAAAATTTCTCTATTTCTTTTGTTGCAATAAAGTTTCCATAAGTCTAAGTCACTATCCTGTATCTCAATAACTGAAAAATAATTTAATGGACAGCACTTTACTTTTCGAATGATAAAGCTTCAAAGTCGAGCCATAAAAGGGCGCTGTGGCCTTCAGGGGATTACTACTAATCAACATGAGTGGAGGTAAGCATTCCTATTTGATGTCTTTTTCATCAGTTAATTCAGGCATCTTGGGAGAAACGCAGACTGCTTATCCTGATTTATGTACTGGATTCAAGATTATGTGATAACAATCGATGGAAAGCAGGAAAATACAACGTAAGAAAAAAATAAAGTTAAATTTAAGAAATTTTATGAAGAAATTAACAATAAAAAACAACTTAAATGCAGCAGATTAGATGTCAACGTATTTTACGCCTGCTGGAACCCCCCTGTTTATTTAGACTTTGAATTTAAAAAGCATACAGGGGGGCAATATCGCGCAAATTTTTTTTGCCCAAAAATTAAAGGGCACTATGCAGAATTCGGCCGATATTGCATACACACTCTTTTGTACGAAGGATCTATACTGAGGTGATACACGGTTTTGCAGCATATGGAAAGTCTTGGAGAATACACCTGTAACAGCCTAGTCTATACAAGATAGAGTAGGATTTTGTAGAGCCATTCAAATCATAAATTTGGGTGCAAACTAAGACTTAATTTAAAAATTTAATCCAGAAGAGACAGGTGAGAAACTGGTGAGACCTTTGTCGTGTATAGACCAATGGGCAACACTTTTCGAAAAAGTGTGTTGCCATTGGTCTCACAATGTACTATACGGATGAGTATAATATACGACACTAATTACGTCTTTGTGTACTTAGTTTTTTATTATGATTAATTTCATAATTATTGCATTTAATATATTCAACATTGTACTGCTAGTGATGAAATAATCACAAAGATCTGCACAAATTAGACTAATTATCTGTTAAACTGCTCTTGAAAATTTTCACTTAAAATAATTATCAGCGGAGACATCCTTATGCTTCAATCTGCCCCGGTAATAACCGCTGCCCACTCAGCTTGCGCGCCTAGCGCTTCATTGCTTTTCGCGGTTTTTTTGCGCGCTCTGGAATTGACATGCGTTTTTGAAAAACCGCGCAGCTTGACCTCACTTTGAAGATATTTTCACAACAAGAAACAAACTCAAAATTGTGAAAAATTTACTTTCGGTTTGACAAAAGTAAATTTCTAGACATGTGGCAAGAATTAAATAAAATAAATTTTAAGGTATGAAAGATGAGTGATTTTGAAGTTGTTGGGCAAAGTTGAAGGAATTAATATAAATTAATTATAGCATAGAAATGAAACATGTTCTAACATAAAAAAAAGTTTGCTTTAAACAACAAGTATTTCGGAATTCCAGAACAGCTAATTAAATTAAAAAAAATTCTACCTTGACGTCAAAGGGTTGTTGTTATCTGTATAATCTAAAATGCAGTGTCTTTCTGATAAGCCGTTCTTAGACACACATCACACACAACACAACTCTTTTTCGATCGGGAAAAATACCTCGAACCACAACATCACCCACTACATCAAAATTTTGACAATTTCAAAATTGAGTGTCTATGAAAAATTCGACAATTTCGTTATTATGTCGAAGAAATTAGATTATTAAAAAGATATTTTCGGAATTATGACATCATAATAATGATCGTGGTGTTTTTTTATGCTATTAAATGGTCAAAGATTATTAAAGTTCGATTTATGTTAAGAATGTCCTGATTCAAAATTGTCAGTGCGCACGGGTCTGGAAATGAAAACGATTCACTTGCATTCTTTTCTCTATTTCACGGTGTGGAGATTCATTTTGGAACTTAAATTCGATCTCAAGTCTTATAAACCTATAATAAGATTCTAATTAAGTAACTTTTTTTTAGCGTACCCCCTCATAGAGCAAAAACCGAAGTAGGTATCAAAAAACGTTTTCTGCATTTAGCCGCCAAACATTTCAAAAACAACGGAAAAAAAAAACATTTCAATTGTGAAGGGTCACCGGTTTTTACCGGTAATTCGACTGAACACCGGTAATTGGCGGTTAAGAGAATAATTCATTAATTCAAACTTGAAATTAGCTTAATGGAGAGTAACTTTTCGAAAATAAATTTCAGAGAGAAAAAAGTGTACCTAAGATTATTGTTCACTGAGATCTAGGTGAGCTAAAGTTTTCAAGTCAAGTTATTTTTTCTGTGAACAAATTGCTTACCTGGATTAATAATGCTAAACAGAACGTCATGTAAATAAACATTTTAAAATTTGAATGCGTTTAATTATTGTAACATGTTTAGCAAAATTCGATTTCACCTAAAGTGTAATATTGCATGCACATTTGTGTGTTGAAACACAGGATATAATTCCCTGATAGTTTTTATATAATGTTGATCGAAATGCATTTATTGAAAGAGGGTATAAAATCAGAATCACCAGACATTTATTTTTCATCGAGACTTAAAGAAGGGCCGTCGTATATTGGGCTCTTTTTTACACATTTTCAAGTCTGGTTTCTGAGAAACCAGGCGCAGAAATGATTTATTTTTTCCTCGTCACAGAACTATTTGAGGAAGTTGTTCATACATTCAAGGTCACTTCGAATACTTCATCCTACGCTCAAAACATGAATTTCAGTAGGGCGTCCCAAAAGACATATTAGACCTACTCCTCATTCATCTTTATCATTTTATTCAATATTTGCACCAATTTAATAACATATATACAACCTGCACATCACCAAATTAGCTTTTTCAAATTTTTGCCTTTAGAGGTTTGGAAGCCTCACGCAAATCGCCTACTCTTCCCGTAAACTAATATGATTTTTTTTAATTTGTACATTTCAACTTCACCGCAAAGCTAATTAAGGTTCAATATAGCCCCCTTTTTAAAATTTTTTCCAAGTCTCAGGAACGACTTGTAAATTTTATTTTTTGGTCACAGTTCTAACATACAATTTTCTAAAACCTACATTTTTTCAAAAAATTCACCAATTCAAGAAAAATCTGGCAGTGAAAAACTCACATGAAAATTCCTACAAAAAGGGCAATAAAAAATTAAACGAGAACTTCATTATCATCACCTTTAATTTTAATTTTTATTTCAACCCCCTAAAAATCGACTTTCTTCTCGAAACAATCATCCAAAAACAAAAGAAAAATATTATAAGTGAAAAACTTGGCAGAAAAATTTTTACAAATAGGTGTATCAAAAGTAATATGGTGAAACTGAGATATCGACGGCCACTCCCTTAAAGTGTTGCATAACCTAGAGAACCTTTAGAAGCTGCGAAAATTCTCCAGCGAAAAATACATTTATTGAGAACGGGAGAATCTCATAGTTAAGATTCAGCGTGTGATTAAACTAAACCACCGCGGACAAATCCAACCACTTATAAAAAATTCGGTTTGCCAAATGATTGGACTCAAATCACATGAGAAGGCAAAAATTCAGTCTACGGTGACCAATATTAGTATCCCTTGTATCACACTTATATGAAATATCCCGGCTTGAATTCAGCAACGTATGTGTTTTTAAGTAGATAGACATCTTACCTTAAAAACAACACTACGTTTGCTAATCAAGAGGCCGGATATATTCAAGAGTGGTGATAAAGGGATAAATAATAGCACCGCTTAGACTATTTTGCCTTCTCAAGTGTATTAGAGTCCTCTTAGGTAGTAGGGCTGTGATATTAAAAAGTGTGACTAAAGGTATAGCTGTAGAATCGCATTTGTGTTCCGGAACACATATTCGAAATAAAGATGTTGATGCCCCATTGTAAATCAAATGTTGGCATTGTTACCTTAATTGAGCTGACCAAATTTACAAGAATATCGGACCTTTATCATGAACCATTCAGAATTCTATAAAAATTAAGAAAATTTATCAGATTTTTATCACGCGAAAATACCTGAGTAACTTCAAATCTCTCCATATTCCTTTTTAACCAACATCTTAAAAAATGCTACTATCTCCATGATCGTGTTTTCGAATCCCACTGATGTTCTTATGATTGTCGTGAGTATAATTATAGAGCAGAGTGTTGAATATTGGGACAGCCAAGTTGATCGGCGTGTAAGTCACTCAAGCAATCACTTAACAACATTAGTGGGTTCGAACAAATAAGTCAAACTTGGTTTTTGAAGTTAGAATCCGAATCTTATCAAATTTTTTGTATTTTCAAACTTCATAATCTTTGGTAATTATAGGTGCTTTGATCATAAATATGGCACGCCTTTGAAATTTGTCTATTCTGTACTCTTTGAGAGTTAACTCTGACCCATGATAACTCTTGAATGTGTTGGAGATATAAAAGAGAACCATATTAATAAAATATTCTGAACAGCCATGCAAGTAGATAAATAAATTTCCAATATTGTCTTATGCAACTAACATTTTTGGTTAAACAATTATGGTATTCATGTTTGTTGGTTCTGAATTTATAAAATTAAAATTGTTTGTTTATTGAAACCATCGACGACTCTAGTGTCAGCTTTGTAATAAGTGCTGAATTCACTTTATCATTATAATCTTTTTTCAATTACCATATAGTTGAAGTGTATTTATTCTTCAGTATTTTATTCTTCAAAACCTCATCCAATTATATTTAATAATTAAAAACTCGAAATATTGTCGTATTTTCCCAACAAAAGTTTTATTGCTTTTCAGAATATAATTGGTCACTCATAATTTATTGATCATTTTATCACGAACTCAAAAATTTATATCAGTCGATATCGGAAGAATGGCGAAAATGGGGGCAATATGTACAGCGCTTCAGGTAAAAAATGTGATTCCGAATAAAAAATTGACGAAACTGTGATTCAAACCGTATTTTTAATCCATTATGAAAAACGATCGTTCAAGGGGTTGGCCATGCGAAAAAAGTTGTCGGAAGAAAATTTTTTTAATTTATTTTGCTGGAGTTCCCGTATCGAAGCGTTGCCGGCGTCTTTCTGATATTTCGTTGCAAAGTTACTTTTTATTTATAAAGAAATGACTGCATACACGACAAGCGCCGCCCCTTAAGAAGTCCTCTGCTTTAACCATTTGTATGCAAGTACATTTGAAAAAAAGCCCTCTTTACAGCGTTTGGAAACCTCCTTAAGTAATAAACATTGAAAATTTTGAATGCGGCCTAATATAGTAGGAGATGTGTTTAACAAATACTGCCTTCACCTTACGTTACATACCTGCATGCACATCTGGTTTTGGACAATCTCCGTCTTGATTTGTTTAATTAATGTCGGAATCGAAAATGGCATCAAATTGGGGGGGGTGAAATAAAGTCTATTACAAATAATTTTTAATCAAACCTTTAAGATGGTTGTTGGGTGTAGAATATTGAAATGCTGCGGGAAAATTTTCCATCTCCAGCTGGACGGTGAAGGGTTGATTAACGGTATATAGAAATACGATAAAAAAATATCCTGCGGAAAAAACTAAAGTATTTCTATTAACTGCAGTGGAAATTCTCGATTTCTGGTCAAAGGGTAACTCACTGGATGCCGCGCCTAAAAAGGGGCCTTAATATTTTACTTTATTCACGAAATTAGTTCCTACGCGGTCCCATTTTGCTTTTTCAATTGAATTCACAACAAACTTTCTTCCAATGTACGAAGTTTCAAAAAATATGTGTTTCGCTTGTTGAAAAAAGTTTCTCTTTTGGGTACAAAAGCGGTTTGGTCAAAGTCTTAGACAAAATAACACTTAACTCGGTCACATTAAGCTTTAAGTTTTTGTGTCGATAAAAAATTTCTCGTTCAGAGTTATATCTGTTAAATTTGACGAGTTAAAATTTCACGGAACTTTGGATGTTAAGTACCTATAATTAAATGAAAACAAATCGAGTTACATTTACATTAGATGTTTTTTGTTCGTCAATTTTAACTTCAGGCAGTTTGGATGAATCAGCAGCTCTTATCCCTGGTTTAATGTACCTGATTCAAAGTACAATTGTAACTTAGGTGGATAATGGCGAAAACTACAGGTAAGAAAAAAGTTACACGAATAAAAATTTTGGGTACAGATAGTACATCGCTTCAAACTCAAAACCCGTGAGAATAATTTTAGTCAAACAGTAAAATTCTTTCCTCTACAATTTTTTTACTTCTGCGTTACTGGTTGGTGGTTTCGTGCGATTATGCCTTAAAGTCGCAACTTATTCTTTCAATTTAATCAGGTAATTGTCACCGACAAAATTTAAAATAAAGGGTTTAATAAAAATATGCGTAACATCACAAAATGAAATAAACTTGAAAACAAAACCGATTTCTTGGCTGCTAGCTAGACAAAAACGAACGTTTTTGCACTTGAATTCGGTTCCACTTCAGAAGACTATAACCAGTTAAATAAAACAATCACCAGGTTTTCAAAATTAAATAAAGAGTTTTTGAAAAGAAAAAACCTTTTTTGTTTAATATGTGCTTTTCTCAATGCGATTTATAAATGTAAATAAACGGTCTGGAACCCGCCCAATTCAGAATGTCAGAGGTTTGTATTTATAAAATGTGGCACCGCAGGGTTTGGAAGAGATTCATGTCCAAGTGGATGTCGGAACTTCTCTCATAGTGAATTTAATTATGTCTATGTAATAGCCTCTAAAAATATTGCGTACACGAGTGTACTAGACACACGTGACGTTTAACTTCTGTTATTAATAATTGAAGTACGCAGGCAAGTGATATAATTGTTTGGGTGAAGATGTATTTTTGCCCATTTGAAGAGTGAAAAGTCATAACGGAAATGTTGTTATTATTGTGACGATTCAAATTCGACACGATTTCTGCTGAAATGCACGAGACTACTTTCCCGAGCTTGTTTAGGGTAATGCCGTTTCATGGTTTCAGGGCAGAATATCTAGGAACTATACATTGTGATATCTAATGGTGTTGCATGACAGATTTATTGAACCTAAATCTCACATTCCCAAATATAATCAAGGATCAACTGATTCGACCAATCAGAACTAGCGTCAAAGTAGAATTCATATTTTGTAGCAAAAAGCCTATTTTTTTGTGAGTTTGAGGTAAAAAATATTATCGATTTATGGAACCAAAAGAAACGAAAAAAACCCGGCCAGGGCCGGTGTACTATCGTTTTAAAAATTCCAACATATCAACATTTGCTCTATAAAAACGCGAAAAAACGATCTTTTGATTAGACCGTGCCGAGCTTTTTCTAAGCGTTTAAGCCTCCACAATACCTTTAAACAAATACATATTGAATAAACAGCTGCCTGACCCCGGCGGGGCGTGTTACTATCAAAAACTAAATTTGAATGTGTTTTTTCTCTTCGGAAAGCTTGTCCTTACATTTTTCAACACTACAAGAATTCGTGTGAAAATAAGATAAATTAAATAAATAAAAATGATGAAAAAGGTAAGGTTCCGGCTAGTATGGAGGTAAAAATTGCAACTACGCAGTCCATCTTCAAATTGTCCATTTTTTCAGAGAAAAAATTCAAATTAAATCTGGAAATTTGGTTGGTTCAAGCCGGCAATTCCTTGAGGAGGACCCCCTTAAAGGAAGGATTATTGCGGTTGGGTTGTTCTCCCCCCTTTTGCTCCCTATGTTTTCTCAAACCTACGCATGAAAAACGAAAATGACCATATTTAACGCCTGTCAACGTGTTGTTAAAATTTCCTCTACCTCCAAATATTTTTATCATGTGCTACTAAAATTAATAATCAACAAGAAGTTTGAATGTCACTGCGAACCAATAATATAAAAGCTCCATTGCGAATAACCTGTAAGAGCAACATGTTGAACTTAACATAATGTTGCTCGAAAAGGCTTTCATGCATAATCACGACATATTTATAGTCAGTCTATATTAGCAGTTGGCGTAGTGGTCAGCAGAATCCGACGATCGTCCGTTACCTGGGTTCGACTCCCGCGACTTGCTAAACATTTTTCTATGGTTGATAACCCAAGCAAGACATAATTGACATTATTAATGAAGACAAGTTTGGACCTCACACATGAACCAATACATATTAGATCTTTATTAATTTCAAAAATATTAGTTTGCATAAAACGTAGGTAAAATCGACATTAGTTCTCGTGTTTCGAAACGAATTGAGTATTAAAATTATAATAATTTGGAAGGGTGAACCCAAGGCCGATAAGCTATTCTGTGTCAATTTTTGAAGGAATTTTTTTTGTAATTTTTGATTGACATAAAATTTTTCATAAAATTTGGTGCTTTCTCATTGGCTGAAAAAAAATTTCCAAAAAATGATTTTTTGACCCTGGAAATGATTCCCCAGGATATACTTATTGGAAAAACCATTTTTTATTTTTTTTAATCTGGGGATTTTTTTTAGTTAAATTGGATTTTTGTGTTTGAAAATCACAAAAATCGTTTTGTTCGACAAAATCAATTTTTTCTTAATTATTTAACCAATTTTTCTACTAGTTTGGATTTATTATCATTTTCAAGAAATTATTCTCTGAAATACTTATCGTCGCCTGTATTTTTCTTTCTTCTGTTGATTAATTTAATTAAATGTTCATAAAGTTATTTTGAACGCCTTATCTCCAATCTTTAAGAATGATCTGATCTCAAGATTGTGCAGTGCCGCGGTGGAATGACTACTACACTTGCCAATTCTTTTTACTTCTGCATTTTCACGTCTCTGGCAACTCGTTTGAATATAAACATACATTCGAAAGCTAAAACATTATAATAGCAGATTCTATCACGTAACAATTTTTTAGATGCCCTTCTGCGGTCAAAAATCATGGTAGGTGATAAAGAATATAATGTTTTTGCATCGTAAGCTCAGCCAAACTTTCACCAATGAATTTTTTTAGAATTTTAGGGTCGACCGATTTACCGTATTAGCTGAAAACACCGGTAGATTACCCCCAAATCAAATGAGTTTTGAAAGACGCCTTTTTACCCTGGCGTCCTTATTGAGTCAAATGTCTGAAAATTCACGAGCTTTAAGCCCGCTCTATTGGCCAGCTTGGCGCAACTTTGTTCAGAGAACAAAAAATTCAAGTGAAAACAAGTTACTTGGTTATTATGTTCAGCTGAAGAATTCGAATATCTGAAGTTAAAGTCGATATTTTGCTCTTAACAATTTCCTCATCTATTATAATAATGCAAAAACGAGAAAACGTATGTATATAAACATTTTAATTATGCGTCTAATATTGGGGTGATGTTAACTAATTCGCCTTCACCTAAAGTTTAAATTACTTGCATGCACATCTGTGTTTTGAAAACAACAGGAACAATCCTCTTGCTTATATTTTTATAATGTCGAATCGACATGGCATTCAAATTTGGGGGGGGGGGTGAAATAAAATCTGCTTATATACCAAATAATTATATTCAATCGACACTTAGGGGTGTTGTCGTGTAAACAATATTGGACTTGCTGGAGAAACTTGCCGTCCCTCAGCAGGACTGGATAAGGGTCGGATAACGGGTAGGATAAGAAGAAATGAGACAGAAATAAACTGGCAGACCAAATTTTTTTTTTCACTGCAAAGTAAAATTTCTCGATTTTTATCAAAGTGACTCACTTGTGTGCCGCGCTAAAAAACGGTCAATATTTGTCCCTTTATTCACGGAAATTTGTCTCTTTGCGGTCACTTTGCTTCAAATTGAATCAAACACAACATTTTTTCCAATGTTTGAAATTTTCAAAAGAACATTCGTGTTACGGCCGTTTGAAGAAAAAGTTTCTCTTCTGTCAAAAGCGGTTTTGGCAAAGTGTTAGGCTAAATCCACTTAACTCGTCAATTTTTCTTTAAGTGTTCGGTCGACAAATTTTTAGATTCGGTTATGCTGTTCAAATTATTATCAGTATACATATACTGTATAACTACACGGTTTGAGTCATAAGAGTTGACTTATACAACATTTTGAGGTTTTTATCTTAAAAATTAAATTTGGCCGAGAGTTCTGACTTTTGTGAAGGATATTCGTGTTTGCGCAATTAACCGACATGGAATTGGTACTTAAATTAAAAAGTGAAAAAAATTATGTAACAAAAGTCTGGTATTAAATCGGCTTGTTGTTTTGCTCGATTATTTGAAAATAAATCATTATTCTTTCAATTTGGTGTACAATGAAGTTCTGAGCATAAGTAGCCTAGGCCTATCTCGGCGAGGACAGGGGTATCAACTGAGAGAAAATCAAACGGGCACATGCTCCGATGATCTGAATTTTTACACTGCATTTTTCAAATATTTCTGAAATCTACAGTTCATCAGCACTCTGTAGTTTCAAACCATAATCAAAATTAATCGAAAGCGTTGCAGAATTATTTTATTATATAAGTTAACCGGGAAAACTAAATTATAAAATACAGTCATCTAGAATGAGCTCATTCTTCATGATTCGTTGAAACACACAAAAACCACCGAAGCTCCTTGTCGAATCCATCGACGCGAATTGAAAAAAAACTCACTTTGGAGATAACCTGGAAGTTCCAATAACTTCTCCCAACCTAAGTCCATCTTAAAAATGCCTCACGATCTCTATAGCGCGTGTTTCATAACGAGCGTGGGTTGAAATGTTTGAACATGCAAAATGCATTTGAACATCCTATTCTTCCATAAAATAAATTCAAAAATGTCAACAATCAGGTTTTAACAGGGTATGACCACCCCTAATGGTAAATAAGTTTTTTAAATAAGATGTTTGTAAAATCTGCACATAGCGCAGTGACATATTCTGTGTTTGAAACAGAGCACAATCTTAACTATTTCTTTAACAGAATAAATGGAGTTGAAAAAATATTTTGTCATTATAAAGTATATAGGATAGTAATATAATATAAATACTATAAGATATAGGATTACCGATTCTCAGGTACAGAGCCTAGAATACTTGAATGAACAACAACCAAAGAAATTAGCATCCAATCAAACCCAGCGTTGCGAAGTAGGCCAATTTTATTGGTCAATTAACCAATCACCAATGCTCACACAAATCAAATGTACTAAGAGGGTCGGTAATCCCAAATGAAGATATATGAGTGTGATTAGCAGATGATAGGTAAAAGCATATCCCTACAGATTTAATTTAATCAAATAAATCTAATAATTTGACCCACATTTTCATGATAGAGAATTCTAGGCATCAAATTTGGCGAATTGGTCAGTTTTGTGCCTACTCAATTTCATTTTGCCGGTTTTGCTTTCATGATTTTGGCAAGAATTGAATATTGGAGAAATACAGAAGTTGCGTTTTTCCCTTTCAGGAAGGCGTCACAGAAGAAATTTTGTCAAATCAAAATTTATATCAAATACTGCAACATCATCAACCAACATTATGATTTTTTTCAAAAAATCGGAAATTTCTTAACAAAAGGGGCTCACATCAGCTTTCAAATCAACAATATATTGAATTTTAAAATTTGTTAATATAATGACGTCAACACAGAAGAATTATCAGAATCTTGTCGAACACGTGTCAAGCTAAATAGTGCGTACTTATTCAAGTGATAACCAACTGTCGCCCAAGCTCAAGAAAGCCTAGTTGAAATTTGGTATTTACACGTTAAGAATTAAAATATGTCCGAAAAGCCCGTTTTGCACAAAAAAATGGCGCTTTGTGATTTACACAGCCGATAACTTTGGCGTCCTTAAATATTAAGCGACGCCTTGCCTATAATTGTACCTTAAGGCCAATTATTCAATAAATAATTTTTTTTTTTTTACTGACTTAGCCAGTAATATCTATTGGGGATTTCAGAGATTCAATCTGCTCGAAAAAAAATCGAATGTTCTCCGAATTTTCAGTTTTTTGGTTCAAAATGACCGGGCAACGGGACTAGAAGAAAATCTCGAAAAAATTGATAGAATTCGTTACAAGGACAATATATAGGCCAAACACGTTTTTGACCGTTGCTAACGGCTTTTCACGGTTTTCAAGTAAAACCCCGCATAATAGTTTTGAATGACAAGAAAGAGTGTAATAATCTTGTACGGCAAAAAAAATTTCACGTGAATTCAACAACATATCAATGTCGTAAGGCGCTGTAAGTACTAAAAGTAGCGCTTTTTCAAATGAACACGAGCGGACAAAAATGGTCCTTAACCTCACGCAGCTTATACAGTATGCCTTTAAATGAGCGCAAAGCTAATTCAAACCGTAGGTGGAGCATTTCGAACAAAAGAAAAGGACATCAGCTTCCTCCGCAAACAGCTACAGGCACAATTTGTCCTTATATGGTGATTAAAAAATAATTGTGTCTAAAGGGACTTCAAAATTTTTGCCAAAAAATATGTATCAGTTTTAAATTACGGTTCAAGAGAAAAAGGTTATTTTGTCATGTTTTGGACTTTTCAAAACTGCTAATTTACTGTTTCGGTCAATTCTTCTGCAAAATGGATAGATAAAAGTTTTAGCTACATCATAATTTCGGTTATTTTTTTGATGAAAAACTAACTACGAGCAGCTTAGAGTGGCCGAAGTCGGTCAGGACCGGATTTGAAGGTCTCTGAACCTACAAATGGCCTCTGGGTCGAAAGATATGTTAATAAGGAAGAAAAAAATCTGTCTACAATTTTTCCCGAAAAATGCCTACAACTCGACCAAAAACGGTTTTTAAACGCAATTTTTTTGCGTAAAATTGGTTTTTGTCGATCATCAACACATTTACCACCCAAGCAACTTTCTTTTTGTATATATTGTTAGTTAATGTACTTTCAAATATCCCGAAAAAACAATGACGTGCCAGACCCCGCCCGGACAAAACTTATGGATTTTTTAGTGATTCTAGAATGAGAAAACGATTTTAACATATTAATTCACGGTCCATGATTGAGTATACTCAAAAGATGCGCCAATCATCGACATTTCGTGCAACAACATCCGAACTGTGGGGCTTAGACGTCCAATTTGGTGGCTACAGGCAACACCTTTATGTTTTGGTGGTGTCACAACGCCTAGCAGTGTATAGCATTACGGACAAGATCAACAATTTAAAAATAAATAAAGATAACATTTAAAAAGGATTTTTTTTACAGATTTCCAATTTACTTATTTTTCGAAAAAAAATCTAGATTTGCCGATCGCTGATTGGATTTGAAAAATAAAATGCTCAAAGTGACTTTTGACCCGGAAATAAACCAAAGTGTCAAATTAGACGAGGAAACAATACTTTTTTCAAAATTTTGAACGTAAAATAATACGCTATTAAGGGTCTCAGAACCAGGGGTCGCCAGGTTTTGCTCTGCTCTGCTCCTGCTTCTACTTCTTCTTCACCGCAATGCAACGTTAAACAGGGCAGAGCAGGCAGAAACTTTTTGAAAAATTCAGGATGAGTCAGAGCAGAGCAGAGCAACACGATTTGAAAATCAGGGTAAGCGAGCAGAGCAGCAGCAAACGATTGAACAAATCAACGGTAGAGCAGAGACAGAGCCACAAGACGATTGAATGTAAGCAAAGCAACAGGTGACTCAGGAGGCAGAGCAGAGCAAGCAAACGTTTGAAGAAAATCAGGGTAGAGCGAGAGCAAAACCGTTTTTGAATAAAGAATTTTTAAGAGCAGAGCAGACCCAAAAAACAAAACTTCACTTTAGATTGTGTTTAATGGTCGTTTTTCCGATATGAAAATGTACAGGGGATGCCCAATAATTGCCGAAATTTGTTTATAAAACCACTGGCCTGAGGTCCTGCAGCAATTTTTTTCATCTGTGAGGTGTGTCCGTACTGATCCTTACATTTAATGAGACACGGCGGGGAGGGCGAAAGTATGAAAAACTTTTCCTAGAGCAATCCTTCAAAACCGAGAATTCTTTTCGACGTATTTCTGAAATCTGGGCATTACAAAAATTTCGAAAAACAAGATTTTTGCGGGTCGTTCAGCCAATTTAAAAAATGATAAAATTATCGAACGCCGATAAAGGAAGAATGATATTTTGAAATTTAAATTTTGTCCGAAAGAGATGAGCCCAGAATATCGGACCGAAGGCCGATAAAGGAAGATATTTATATTGAATGAATTATGTTAAAAATGAGCCCATCGCCGAAGCGAGCGCCGATAAGGGGCAAATTATAATGTTGAATTTAATTTTGTTGAAAAATGACGCTCAAACACAAACCGAAGGCCGATAAAGGGAGAATATCAGTATTTTGAAATTATTTTTCTGAAGAAATGAGCCCAAATCGGCCGAAGGCCGATAAAAGAAGACATTCATATTTAATTCATTCTTTCTGCAAAAGATGAGCCTCAAAGTCGCGGCCGAAAAACAATCTATATTTTTATTAATTTTTTGAAACCAAGAGCCCCACAATCGGCCGAGCGGCCGATAAATAGTTATGACTTTATTAGGCCGATAAGGGGGAAAGGATTATATTCTAATTCTAATGTCTGCTGCCCTTGACAACAATGAGCCTCAAATTGGGTCCGAGGAGCCTGATAAAAGAAATATATGATTTTGAATTTAATTTTTGAAAAAATGAGATCCCAAATCGAGCCGATAGGCCGAGTAAAAAGAAATATTAATATTTTGAATATCAATTTTTTTGAAAAAATATGAGCCCCACAATCGGCCGAGCGCCCGCTAAAGGGAGATTATATTTCAATTCTATTATTGTTGAAAACATGAGCTTCCAAATATATACTATTGGGATTTAGTTTTTGAAAAAAACGAGCCCCAAACGCGACGGCCGCACATCAACAAGAGACATCAATTACCACTACGCCCGTACCCACCAGCGGAAAAACTTTATTCTTTAATTTATTTCAATAGCCTCAAATCGGGCCGAAGGCCGGATAAAAAAAATTTATATTTTGAATTTAATTTTTGAAATGAGCCCCAGAATCGGCCGAAAGCCGATAAAGGGAGTATTATATTCAACAATAATTTATTTTTGTGAAAATGAGCTTCAAAGTCGGCCGAAGACGAGTAAAAGGGAGATATTATACTTTTGAGGTTTACATTTTGTGAAAATGAGCCCAAAACGGCCGAAAGCCGCATAAAAATAATATTAATATTGGGATTTAAAATTTTTTTGAAAAAATGTGACCAAAATCGGCCGACGGCGATAAAAGGAGATTATATTTTGAATTTTATTTTTTGTTTGAGCAATACGACACAAGCACAACGGCCGAAGGCCGATACAAGAGGGTAACTATATTATTTATTTATGTTTTGTTGAATAGTGAGCCCCAATCCGGCCGAAGCGCAGAAAAGATAAATATGTCAAATTTTGGATTTAATTTTTTTTGAAAAATGCCAAAATCGCCGACGGCCGATAAAAGGAAATATTATAATCTTTGCAATATTACCATTTGTTTTGAAGAATGAGCAAAGATCGGCCGAGAGGCGTCATAAAGGAGGTAACTATATTTTTATTTTATTTTGTTGAATATGGAGCCCCAAATCGGCCGAAAAGCGATAAACATAAATATTATATTGGCGAATTTAAAGATTTATCTTGAATATACACAATGTGACCGCAAAATGGCCGACGGCCGATATAAAGGAGACTACTCTTATTTCTGAATTATATTTTCTTTTTGAAAAGTGAGCCCACACAAATCGGCGAAGCGCGGATAACGCAGGTAACTTATTATTTATTTATATTTTGTTGCCACACAATCGGCGAAGGCCGAAAAGGGAGATTTATTATTTAATTTGTTCGTGAAAATGAGCCTCAATGGCGAAGGCCGATAAGGAATATCTATTTTGAATGTTAATTTGTAGAAAAATGAGCCACTTTTAAGATTTTGGTTGTATTTTTAACTCGGAAGCGTCGCGGGCTCATTTTTCGACAAAATTAAATTTACAAATAGAATATCCTCCTTTATCGGCCGTTCGGTCCGCATATTTTTGTCGTCATTTTGCACAAAGATTAAGATTAAAATATTATTTTCTCCTCTATCGGCCGTTCGGCCGATTTTGGTCTCATTTTCAACAAAATTAAATTTAAATATAAATTTCTCTTTTATCGGCCTTCGGCGATTTGGGGCTCATTTTTCATAAATATAATTCACCAACTATAGATATCTCCGTTATCGGCTTCGCCGAGTTAGGGGCTCCAATTCTTTAACAAACCACAATAAGTCTAACAATTTAATATTTGCCCGTTTATCCGGCCTTCGCCGATTTTGGTTCATTTTTCAACAAATTAAATTTAAAATAATTACTCTTTTACGCCTACTCAGCACCGATGCTCATTTTCATAAATTAAATTCAAATATATATCTCCTTTATCGCCTTCGGCCGATTTGGGGCTCATTTTGTTCAAACCCAAAAATAAATTAAAATAGTTAATTGTGCCCACTTTACTCGGCCCTTCGGCCGGATTTATGGTCTCATTTTTCAAAAATCAAAGTTAAAATATAATTTCTCCTCTATCGCCTTCGGCGATTTATGTCTCATTTTTCAACAAATTAAATTTAATATAATTCTCTAATTATCGGCCTTCGGCGATTTGGGGCTCATTTTTTGCAATAAACATAAAGTTCCAAAATAAGATCTGCCCGTTAATCGGCCACTTCGGCCACAATGTATGTTGGTTTACATTTTGTTTTATCAAGAATTGCAATTCATAAGTCTAATCTTCCTTTATGGGCGCTTGCGGCCGATTTTGGCTCCATTTTTCAACAAAATTCAACCAAAATATAATTTTCTCCCTTTATCCGCCTTATCGGCCGATTGGGCTCATTTTTTCACAAATATTCAATTAAAAATATAAATGTCTCCTTTATCGTGCCTCGGGCCGATTTGGGGCTCATTTTTCGACAAAATTAAACTCTTACAAACATTAATATCTCCTTGTATCGGCCTTCGCGATGTTTGGTTCTCATTTTTCACAAATAAATTAAATTAATTTCTCTCTATCGGCTTCGGCGAATTTGCGTCTCATTTTTCAACAAATTAAATTTGAAAAATTTTCCTTTTTATCGGCCTTCGGCCGATTTTGGCACTCAACTTTTTTTAATAAAATCTATAATTTAAAATATAGATATCTCCTTATAATCCGGCCTTCGCCGAGAGATTGGGCTTAATTTTTTTTCAAACCAACACCAACCACATGATTGAAATATACAAAAATTTGTTGCCTTATTTGTGCCTTTAAACCCTAAAAAAATTTAGAAGCAGACTGAGCAAAAAAATTAATTTTCTAGAGCAGAGCAGAGCAGAGCAAACAGATTTTTTTTTGAAGACCTTTAAAGACGAAGCAGAAGCAGCAAATATTTTCGGTGCGACGAGGAGAGGCCACCATTCAAAATAACACCACTAGAGCCAGAGCAGAGCAGACGAACCGAAACACCACCTGCTAGAGCAAGCAAGCGAACGCAAAAAAAATGCGTGCTAGAGCAGAGCAGAGGCAAACGATTTCAAAAAAAATCGCCGACCCCTGCTCAGAACGACCGAAAATCAACCTTTTATTTTGAAATCGGTTTATAGCACAGCGAAAAATGAATTTGATCCCCCAAATAGGAAACAACCTGCTCATAAAAATCCGTAAAGACTAGATACAAAATAGTTTAATTTTTACACACAAACAATAAATTGCCTAATTTCATCCCATACTTGATAACAAAATTATTAGACACACAATACAATCACTGTTGAACAGATCCGCTGAACGAACCAGCCTCAGAGTACATTACTAAATTGGCGAAGATAAAAGATAGACAAATGTCTCGTCCTTAGATACGGGAATCGAGCCATAACTCCGGGAAGCGCTCCGCCAGAATTCACTCGAGGATCGGTAGGAGCTAATTCAGCTCTCGCTTTCTCCCTTCACAAAGTTTATCAAACCGTAGATTTGAAGAGCGTGTGCGATTTAAGTTTTTTACGGCTTCTTGGTACGCAGCCAAAAATTCGTCACACGTACCGCTTTGCGGATGCAATTTCGATTCAACTTAATAAGTTCCATACAGACACATATACAACTTCAATTGCGTCAATTTTTCTTCGACTGAAAATCGCAAAATAAGAAATTTTTTTTTAAAAAATTTGAAATCGTTTTTGACACATACGTCTTACAACGTTTCACACTAGTAGACACTTCACCTCCTTCATTAATCAACTTTCTTCAAGGACGACTAACTAAATTGCGTAATTTGGTTATTTTCAAAGTGGGATCTTTGCGCTTGAGAACAAATTTTTGGCGGCGGTTTGTAGATGTTCTGACGATTCAAATCGATCTCCTCTGTATTCTATGACATACAGAATACATTTATGGCCGAAGCAGAAGCAAATCCGATTTTCAAATTTCTATTCGGAGCTGGTTCAATCCACCAACCATGCTCGGTAACCGCGGTTAAACACGAGTCCCATAAGCTTTCAAAAAACATTTTCAGCTAATAAACCAAAAAATAAGTTAAAAAATTTTGAACCAATAAGGAATAACACCACAACATTCATACCTTCCATCATATTCGGCCAAAAATCAACAAACAAATCCATGATTTCCAAGAGCATATACAAAATATGTGGACAACACCCCACAAAAAAGTTCAACACAAAGTGGCAATTTCTAGAGGTTTTTTCCTCTAATTCATGAAGCCACACCAAATAGATTTAAAAAAAAATCGAACAAAAAATAAGGCAAATAATTATAACTTTCGAAACTTTTCAAAAATATCGCGTTTTTCTTGTCATTTTTTATTTTTTTTACACACCCCCCCACACACACCAACCACACACCCCAACACACAACAACACATTTAAAACCACCATTTTTTGACGTCTAAAATCTACTATGAAAACCAGTCAAGCAACCACATACTCCTAAAGGCCTCCTCCATTAAATAATAGAAAAATTATTTTACTGTAATATACAACACCTTCGATAGCGAATGCGCGTTTTTTAGTAATAATGATAATAAATTTTAAATTTACACTAGATAAAATTATTCTTTACTTACATTTTTAAATATCTTGCGATCTCCAATACAACCTCACATCAATATACACCAATTTTCTGATCTCTTTTTTTTTGTCTTTTACTTTTTTCTTGGAGCTGACTGCATCGAAAGGAAAGACTCAGGTAACCGACATGCGAAAACTTAACGGCGAAATTAGAATGGATTCTCCGCGTAAGATTGAGGGTGGCGATTCGCAGGATTCACCTAACTCGCCTAATTTACGAATGTAAATATTTAATTTAATATATAGAGAGACACAGACACCAAGTTAGAACTGCAAAGTCAGAAATCTCAATTAAATGCATTTTTTCGGAACCTCCCTTTAACAAGTCTGATAAAGGACTACCGTCTTCAACAGCTTTGTTTTCCGATTTTAAATATTAAAAAATTCACAATCTTTCGTTGCTTTTTAAGTCCTGCAGTTTTATTTTGGCTCAAAGTGACTTCCGTGCAACTTCATGTTTAGACTAATTAGAGAACCCCGCAAATATATTCCAGTTTCTGTGAAAAAAATACAAAATGACTCTCAAGAAATTCCCTATCGTATGCGATCTTTACTTACAGTGCTGAATCTTGCCTCTCCTCATCTAATTACTTGCAGCATGCATACTTTGTCGACACCAAAAAACAATAAAACGCTCTAGCGCCAGATGTGGTCATCTCAGACATCAAGTTGCTAATCCCGTTTCCAAAACACAACTCGACCACCACATCCACTTTTGAGCATAACTGAAATGAATTTGATTTTTGCAATCTCAATCTTGCGGGTACAACACACGGAGGACCACACTGCACATCACAACTTCCGAGAAGGTACAATAAAAACAAACCAACACGAGACTACTTGTGTAATGAAAAACAGCTTGCGAGTCCGAATTTTTTCAAAAATAAAAATTAATTTGTGAGAAATGAAGATTTTTGCATTTTCAACTACACTAATGACGTTTTTAAACTTTAAAAAATTTAACACACATACATCTAATGTAACTTCCACGCTGAGAAATTCCATTATACCGGGGTCCAAGTTAACCTCCTTTGAGCATTCTTTTTTTTTCAGCCACATCAGGACCCGCGCCAAAAATTTGAAAATTTTTTTCTGAAAGCATCTCAAAAAAAATAACTCTCCGTAACCCATTTCCTACAAAATAGCTCCTCCGGGTTTTTTCTTATTTTTAGCCCTTTACCTAAAATGGTCCCCACTTCGCCAGCTCAAAGCAGCTCATAAATTGATCGCAAGCGTCAGAGGAACGTCCGCGAAAAAAAGTCCAACCAGTTATTCCGTCATAATCAGATGTCTACAAGACTAAAAAACCCAAGGAATAAAACGGAAAATCAAGGTAAAAAAGTAGACACACGCAGCGGACCTTTCTTTGTCCCTTCGGGACTGCAGAGATTGGCCACATTCAATCGAAAAAAGGTCATTAATGAATTGCTACGATTTCCGTGTCTTGAATCAAAATTATTTGCTTATATACATCCGTTAAGCCTGCCACGATCTTCGTTCGAACATTATAACATACTCGAAGATTTATGTCGAAATCCCAAAAATCGACTCTGCTTTAAACCTCAAAAAGTGAATTTGAGTTTTTTGTCTCAAAATGCCATTGCTGCAAACTTTGTAAATTGCACTAAATTCAGTGACAAACAGCCAAAAATTCAGACTAAAATCATCATCCTTCAATCAGAAGCATAACCAGCCACTGGAAAACAAGTTACCATTTTGCCATAATGCGTGGATGACGGTTTTTTTCGAAACAAACAGTTTAAACCATCAGAAATTTATTTTTAGATTTAAATATATTTGTTGTTATTTTTGTTTAAAATAAACTCAACTTTAATAACTAAAAGGCTGGTGTATATAAAATAATCGGCTGAAGGCAACTAGGATAGCAACCTAACAGAAATGATTGATCCCTATGTGTGGATCTCGCGGTCATTTAAACAACAATAATAGACAATCCACTCTAAGGGGGCAACCAAGTGTAACTTTACTAAATTTATTATTTGATAAGAGTTCTTACAGTTCGTTTCTGATTTATGTTAATTTTAATCAAAATTTGCTTGCACTCATTATCTCAATTCCCCTAATATAATTTGAATTCGTAACTAAATGTACACGTAAGTAACTAAGTACAATTAAAATACGTTAGTAATCTCTATTTTGAATTTGGTATTGAATGTTAATTACATGATATCAAGGGGAGATCTATATCGCCGACCTAATAATGCTAAAAACCACCCCACTAACACACACATCGCGTTTGAAAATTAAGTCTTCATATTTCGCCGATAAGAGTCAATATTGCTGTAAGCATTGACGTTAAGAGGCTTTACTTGACAAATACTTGATGCGTCTGTGACATGAACCGGCATACTGTTACAAATTTCACATTTCCTCAATGACATCTTTATACTCCCCGTATAACTTTACCACAAAACTTCCACAATTCCCTTGATGTCAACCCTAGACGAGCACAGCAACATCACGAAGTTTTCATATATGAGAGAAAAACACTAATTTACTGTTCCAAACGCCGAAGTGCCCTATATGGATCAACGGCCCTCCGAATCGTACACACTAATACTTTGAAATAATACAAACAACGCAAGATAATTGCACCCAATCCAACAACCGTTGACATAAGAAATACAGGCCGATTCATCTGGCTCCGCATAGAAATGCATCAACCAATCAAATGGCTCACACCAGATTTGCGATTTTTCAAATAGTATGAGGAGTTTGTATCTGGAGGGGGGTTAAATCCATCTATCCGGAATTATTCTTGAAACAATTTCGGCGATATTTGAGTCTCCCCCTATATAAAACACAACAAGATCTCAAGTCCCCTGTTGCATTTGGGGTTTGATCAGAACAGGCATTGAAAAATAGAAGTCAAACGCAAACACACAGCAAAGAATATTGGATATCCTTCTTAAGATTATCGAATAGAGGTGTCTTTCTTTCAAAATATTACTCGTATCACATAAAATCCCAATACTCCGAAATGTTCACTAAATTTAATTTGATTCAAGAATAGAAATTTCTTAAGCTCAACATCAAATCCCCATGTTTCTGAATTTAAAAAAAGGGTTTGCACGTTTATATCCCTGCATAATATCCAGCATAATCAAAATTTCACTACACCAAATATCCTCTAAAGCTCTAATATTATTTTATATATCAATAAATCGATGACAAGATTGGTCCACACCTCATGTTTATCATATCCCTTATCACCTTTGGGTACAATGCGTAGCCCATTGAGAATTCTTCAACTGCCGCGGTAGTGCTCGCGAAAAGAATCCTGTCTAAAAATAAGAGCGGCGAATGTAGACCGAACACTGTATACTGATTCCGCATCGCTCCATTCAACGACGAATAGATCGGGAGTCAGCCGGCGTAGTTAAATGTGGACAAGTTCTCGCTTCAGCCCGCTGCGCCCTCTAGGGCTTAACCGTCGAAATATTTGAAAAGCCAGAGAAACGACTTCCTTCTGAACATACGCTGCTCCAAATTCTAAATGCGTACTACCTTATTCCTTCTTCTAGCTCAATCAAATTTATCTCAAATGTCGCCTCATTATTTGTAAACTTTCACACACACATTATTTAATTGTCTTAAAATGGATCTTAATCAATTCAACAAATCCTGCCATCTCTAAGCCCACGCACTTCCTTCCACGCCTAAAACAATGACGGTCTTTTAAAATTGAAAAAACCTGTAATAAAGAAAAAAAAATGATCTCCCTATTTCCCTGGAAATGCCGCGTTTAGTATCGCAATCTCCACCTTTCGCCCAGTTTAGCAGACATACATACACACACAAGTGGTCGGATTTCGATTACGATAAGACCCTCTTCAGCGACAAAATGCTTCATCCACATCAATACACACATAATCACACTTTCACAGGCATATTCTTCACACCATGACGAAAACCCACAAATCACCAAAACAAAAATCCTTTCAATACACATCGTCCCCAACACACCTCTCTTTACACTCGGATCAAATTTCATTTGCAAACATTAAAAATCCCGAATCTCTATTTCCCCGTGTTTTGACATCTATGTGACATGCAAAAACTTCAATTTTAAGCTCTCAGCCGTCACTCTCCGCAGTTCTCTACTGCTAAGTTTTCGGATTTGTATGTAAAACCTTCGTCTCCAGAGTTTCACAGCCTGTAAGTTGACTTTTCCTCTAGTCAAAATTTCGCGGGGACAAAATAATGTCAAATTTGCTCAACAAATGCGCTCACGGAAGTTATTCGACTCCATTCGATCACGAAATTCATCCTTAAAATTTCCCAAAAATATCCCTCGTTGGTGCTACAAGCAGCAAAAACAAGTAAATCCTGAATTTTTGCTTTTTTAGTGTCCAGACAAAATGCCTCCAATCTTGATCATAACTACTGGCAACAAAACACCACCAAACCATCAGAAATCTACGAAAGCGCCTTTTCTTCAACCTTATGAAATAGCCGCCAAATGATGCTAGAGACGCGAAATCCAACATGCCAGATTTAAGCGATTGATGTATTTGAAACCAAAAAACCCGAATCTGTATTTCCCCGTCTTTAGAGTAATGTGCACCATCACAAAAACTTCACTTTGCTAACCCTTCAGACGTCAGTCTCCGCAAGTTTTTTACAGATACCGTTTTAAATTTTAATGTAAATTGTGCTCCAGAGTCTCACAGGACCTGTAAGTTGATTCTCCTACGGGTCAAAATGTCGGGAATACCAAAAATACTGTCAACTTTTGCTAAACAATCGCGTCACAGAAGTAGATCTGAACTCATTGATACAAATTCATCTAAAAAATTTCCAAAATATTCACAGNAGGTTAAAGAAACAAATTTTCAGAAGTCAATCGGATGACTCGTTTTCAAATGACGCGTCGTTTTCTAACATCCGTGTTTTTGAGGGACCAAATGTTTGTGAGAGCCCAATAAAGGGATATGTGAGCTGGCCAATTTAGATAATATCGGACTTTATCATTGATCATCTGAATTTTAAAGAATTTCGAAAGATTTTATCAGAATTTTTTCACGCGAAAATACCTGAGTAACTTCAAATCGCTCCATATGTATAATAATTTAATTTCCGGTACTTTATGATCATCAAAATTCAACAATATTGTCTAAAATATCGTCACACGTATTTTTTTAGGGAAAAATACTAGGGGCGCTCCTGAGTTCGATGTCAAAAATAACATAAATTGAATTGTGCATTCTCCAAGGTCGTGAAAAAAATTATAAATGTTTTTAGAATCTACACGGTGCTCTAAGTCGTAAATATAATGCAAATTCGTATTTTCATTTATTGTTCAACAAAACAACAGTGTCTGATTGTAAATTATTCTAAAACTTATTTTTGCTTCATTTTAGTAC
>SCLH01000135.1:146632-191471 GCA_004367855.1 Oikopleura vanhoeffeni
TTTCAATTTGAAGGGTCAACCGGTTTACCGGTAATCAGCTGAAAACACCGGTAATTGGCGGTTTAAAGAGAAATAATCATTATTCAAACTTGAAAATATACTTATGAGAGTAACTTTTCGAAAGAATAAATTTCAAGAGAAAAAAAGTTACCTAAGTTATTATGTTCACTGAGAATCTAGGTTAGCTAAAGTTCAAGTCAAGTTATTTTTCTGTGAACAATTTCTTACTGATTAATAATGCTAAACAGAAACGTCATGTAATAAACATTTTAAAATTTGAATGCGTTTAATTATTGGTAACATGTTTAGCAAATTCGCTTTCACCTAAAGTGTAGATAATTGCATGCACATTTGAAACACAGGAATAATTCCGCGATAGTTTTTATAATGTTTGAATCGAAATGGCAATTTAATTGAAAGAGGTATAAAATCAGAATCACCAGACATTTATTTTTATCGAGACTTAAAGAAGTGGCCGTCGATAATTGGGCTCTTTTTTACACATTTTCAAGTCTAGTTTCTGAGAAACCAAGAGCCAGAAATGATTTATTTTTTTTCCTCGTACCTAGAAAAACTTTTGAGGAAGTTGTCAGTAATATTCAAGTCATTCGATACTTCATCCTACGCTCAAAAAATGAATTTCAGTAGGCGTCCCTAAAAGCACTATTAACCCTACTCCTCATTCATCTCTTATCATTTTTATTAATATTTGCAATTTATAATAAATATATAAATGCACATCACCAAATGTAGCTTTTTCAAATTTTGCCTTTAGTGGTTGGAAGCCTCACGCAAACGCCTACTCTTCCGTAAATATATATGATTTTTTTTTAATTTGTACATCAACTTCACCGCAAAGCCTTAATTAAGGTTCAAATATAGCCCCTTTTTAATTTTTTTTCCAAAGTCTCAGGAACGACTTGTAAATTTTTAGTTTTTGGTCAAATTCTGAACTATAAATTTTCTAAAACCTACATTTTTTCAAAAAATTCACAATTCAGAAAAAATCCTGGCAGTTAAAAACTCAATGACAAATTCTCTACAAAAAAGGGCAATCAAAAAAGTTAAACGAGAAATCTTAATTATCATCACCCTTAATTTAATCTTTTATTTCAACCCCCTAAAAATCGACTTTTCTTCGAAAAATCTCAAAACAAAAAAAAATATTATAAGTGAAAAAACTTGGCAGAAAATTTTCTACCAAATAGGTGTATCAAAAAGTAATATAGGTGAAACTGAGATATCGACGGCCACTCCCTTAAGTGTTGCATAAACCTAGAGAACCTTTAGAAGCTGCGAAAATTCTCGCGGATACATTTATTGTAGAACAGGGAGAATTCATAGTTAAGAATTCAGTCTGTGAATTTAAACTAAACCACCGCGGACAAATCCAACCACTTATAAAAATTCGTTGCCCAATGATTGGACTCAAATCACATGAGAAGGCAAAAATTCAGTCTAAGCGGTGCAATATTATATCCCTTTATCACACTTTTTGAAAATATCCGGCCTTGATTAGCAAACGTAGTGTCTGTTTTTAAGTAAGATAGACTATCTTACTTAAAAACACACTACGTTTGCTAATCAAGGCCGGGATATATTCAAAAGTGTGATAAAGGGATATAATAGCACCGCTTAGACTATTTTGCCTTCTCAGTTGATTGAGTCCAATCTTAGATAGTAGGGCTGTGATATTAAAAAGTGTGTAAAGGATAAGCTGTACGATCGCATTTGTTTCCGGACACATATTCAAATAAAGATTGATTGCCCATTGTATCAAATATGGCATTGTTTACTTATATTTGAGCTGACCAATTTACAAAATATCGGACTTATCATTGACCATCGAATTCTAAAAAATTAAGAAAGATTTTAATCAGATTTTTTCACGCGAAAAATACCTGAGTAACTTCAAATCTCTCCATATTCCTTTTACCAACCATCTTAAAATGCTAACTATCTCCATATCGTGTTTTCGAATCCCACTGATGTTGTCTTAGTGATTGTCTTGAGTATAATTATAGGCAGAGTGCTTTATTGGGACAGCCAAAGTTGATCGGCGTGTAATCACTCAAGCAATCACTTAACAACATTAGTGGGATTCGAACAAATAAAGTCAAACTTGGTTTTGAAGTTGAATCCGAATCTTATCAAATTTTTTGTATTTTCAAAACTCATAACTTTTGTAATTAATGGTGCTTTGATCATAATATGAGCATAGTTTTAAATTTGTCTATTCTTAACTCTTTGGAGTTAACTCTACCCATGATAACTCTTGGAATGTGTTTTGGAGATAATAAAAAGAGAACAATTAATCAAATATTGCTGAACAGCCATGCCGTAATAATAAATTTCAATATTGTCTTATCAACTAACATTTTGGTTAAACAATTATGGTTTTCATGTGTGTTCTGAATTTAATAAAATTATAATGTTTTTTTGAGTAAATCGTCTTAAAGTGTCAGCTTTTAATAAGTGCTGAAGTTCACTTTCATTATAATCTTTTTTTCAATAAAAATAATTGAAGTGTATTTTATTCTTCATATTTTATTCTTCAAAACATCATCAATATATTTAATAATTAAAAACATCAAATTATTGGTCGTATTTTTCCCAACAAAAGTTTTATTGCTTTTTCAGAAATATAGGTCACTCATAATTTATGGATCATTTATCACCGACCAAAATTTATTCAGTCAGAATATCGAGAAAATGGCGAAAATGGGGGCAATATGTACAGCGCTTCAGGTAAAAATTGATTCCGAATAAAAAAATTTGACGAAACTTTGATTCAAACGTATTTTTAATTCATTAATGGAAAAGATCGTTTAAGGGGTTGGCCATGCGAAAAAGTTGTCGGAGAAAAAATTTTAATTTTTTTCTGGATGTTCCCGTGATCGAAGGTGCCGCGTCTTGATATTTCGTTCAAAGTTACTTTTTATTATAAGAAAAATCGATCTGTCAAAAGTCCGACCCCCTTAAGAAGTCTCTTGCTTTAACCATTTGATGCAAAGTACATTTGAAAAAGCCCTTTACAGCGTTTGGAACCTCCTTAATGTAATAACATTGAAATTTGAATGCGTTCTACATAGTAGTGAGATGTTTAACAAATCGCCTTCACCTTATTAATACCTGCATGCACATCTGGTTTTGGAACAATCTCCGTTGATTTGTTTTATAATGTCGAATCGAAAATGGCATCAAATTGGGGGGGGGTGAAATAAAGTCGTATTACAAAATAATTTTTTAATCAACCCTTAAGGAGGTGTTGGTGTAGAATATTGGAAATGCTGCGGGAAAATTTTCCACTCTCAGCCTGGACTGGAGGGTTGATAACGGGTATATAAGAATAAACGATTAAAAAATACTGGAAACTAAAATATTTCTATTAACTGCAGTGAAATTTCTCGATTCTGGTCAAAGGGTAACTCACTGGTGCCGCGCCTAAAAAAGGTCAATATTGACTTTATTCACGAAATTGTTCCTACGCGGTCATTTTGCTTTTAATTGAATCAAACAAACTTTCTTCCAATTACGAAGTTTTCAAAGAAAATGTGTTTCGCTTGTTGAAAAAAGTTTCTCTTTTGGTCAAAAGCGGTTTGGCAAAGTCTTAGACAAAATAACACTTAAACTCGTCAATTTGCTTTAAGTTTTTTGTCGATTAAAAATTTCTTGGTTCAGATTATACCTGTTTAAATTTGACAGTTAAAAATTTACACGAACTTTGATTATAAGTACCTTATAATTAAATGAAAACAAATCGGTTAGCATTAACATTAATGTTTTTTGTTCATCAATTTAACTTCAGGCATTGGATGAATCAGCAGCTCTTATCCCTGGTTTATGTACTGGACTTAAAGTAAATGATAATTAGTGGATAATGCGAAAACTACAGTAAGAAAAAAGTACACGATAAAAATTTTGGTACAATGTACTATCGTTCAACTCAAAACAGTGACGAATAATTTAAGTCAAAGTAAAATTTTTCCTCTCTACATTTTTTTTACTTCTGCGTTACTGGTTTGGTTTTCGTGCGATTATGCCTTAAAGTCGAGCTTATTCTTTCAATTTAATGCAGGTAATGTCACGCGCACAAAATTTAAAATAAAGGGTTTAATAAAAAAATCGTAACCATCAAAAATTGAAAAAAAATTGAAAACAAACCGATTACTGAGCTTCACTAGACAAAAACAATGTTTTTGCAACTGAATTCGTGTACACTTCAGAAACTATAACCAGTTTAAATAAAATCACCAATTTCAATTAAAAAAGAGTTTTTGGGCCTTTTTGATTTATTGATGCTTTTCTAATGCGTTTTAAATGTAAATAAACGTGTTGGAACCGCCCCAATCAGAATGTACAGGTTTTATTTAATTAATGTGGCACCAGGGTTTGGAAGAGATTCATTCCAAGTGATGTCTGAACTTTCTTCATAGTGAATTTAATTATCTTATGTAATAGCCTCTAAAAATTGGTACACAGTGTACTACACACGTGACGTTTTAACTTCTTTTTTATAATTAAAGTATAGCGCATACGATATAACTTTGGGTGAAATGTTATTTTTGCCCATTTGAGAGCGAAAAGTCATGGAAATGTTTATCTTATTGTGAGATACTCTNATCCCTTTATCACACTTTTGTAAATATCACAGCCCTACTATCTAAGATTGGACTCAAATCACATGAGAAGGCAAAAATTCAGTCTAAGCGGTGCAATATATCCCTTTATCACACTTTTTGAAATATCCCGGCCTTGATTAGCAAACGTAGTGTGTTTTTAAGTAAGATAGACTATCTTACTTAAAAACACACTACGTTTGCTAATCAAGGCCGGGATATTTCAAAAAGTGTGATAAAGGGATATAATATTGCACCGCTTAGACTGAATTTTTGCCTTCTCATGTGATTTGAGTCCAATCTTAGATAGTAGGGCTGTGATATTTACAAAAGTGTGATAAAGGGATATAGCTGTACGATCGCATTTGTGTTCCGGAACACATATTCAAATAAAGATTTGATTGCCCATTGTATCAAATATTGGCATTGTTTACTTATATTTGAGCTGACCAATTTACAAAATATCGGACTTTATCATTGACCATCAGAATTCTAAAAAATTAAGAAAGATTTTATCAGATTTTTTCACGCGAAAATACCTGAGTAACTTCAAATCTCTCCATATCCTTTTACCAACCATCTTAAAAATGCTAACTATCTCCATATCGTGTTTTCGAATCCCACTGATGTTGTCTTAGTGATTGTCTTGAGTATAATTATAGGCAAGAGTGCTTGATATTGGGACAGCCAAAGTTGATCGGCGTGTAATCACTCAAGCAATCACTTAGACAACATTAGTGGGATTCGAACAAATAAAGTCAAACTTGGTTTTGAAGTTGAATCCGAATCTTATCAAATTTTTTGTATTTTCAAAACATCAAAATCTTTGGTAATTAAATTTTGTGCTTTGATCATAATAATGATTGCATGTTTGAAATTTGTCTATTCTTAACTCTTTGGAGTTAACTCTGACCCATGATAACTCTTGGAATGTGTTTTGGAGATAATAAAAAGAGAACAATTTAATCAAAATATTCTGAACAGCCATGCAAGTATAAATAAATTTCAATATTGTCTTATCAACTAACATTTTGGTTTAAAAAATTATGGTTTTCATGTTTGTGTTCTGAATTTAATAAATTATAATTGTTTTTTGAGTTGAAATCGTTAAAGTGTCAGCTTTGTAATAAGTGCTGAAGTTCACTTTTTTCATTACTATCAAAAGAATGTATACCCCAGCCATGGGGGAAAATTTCAGCCAATGGGGCTCGACTTGCCCATTGTGAGATAGGGGCTCCGCCCACGCAATCTGTGCGCATGTCGTGGAATACAATCTGTGGGTAGTATAATCTTTTTTTCAAATAATAATAGTTGAAGTGTATTTTATTCTTCATATTTTATTCTTCAAAACATCATCAATATATTTAATAATTAAAAACATCAAATTATTGGTCGTATTTTCCCAACAAAAGTTTTATTGCTTTTCAGAATATAATGGATCACTCATAATTTATGATCATTTTATCACCGACCAAAATTTATTCAGTCGAATATCGAGAAAATGGCGAAAATGGGGGCAATATGTACAGCGCTTCAGGTAAAAAATTGATTCCGAATAAAAAAATTTGACGAAACTTTGATTCAAACGTATTTTTAATCAATTAATGGAAAAAGATCGTTTAAGGGTGCCATGCGAAAAAGTTGTCGGAGAAAAATTTTAATTTTTTTCTGGATTTCCCGTGATCGAAGGTGCCGCGTCTTGATATTTCGTTGCAAAGTTACTTTTATTATAAAAAAATGATTGTCAAAATGCCGACCCCCTTAAGAAGTCTCTTGCTTTAACCATTTGGATGCAAAGTACATTTGAAAAAGCCCTTTACAGCGTTTGGAACCTCCTTAATGTAATAAACATTGAAAATTTGAAGCGTCTAATAGTAGTGAGATGTTTAACAAATTCGCCTTCACCTTAGTTAATTACCTGCATGCACATCTGTGTTTTGAACAATCTCCGTTGATTTGTTTTATAATGTCGAACTCGAAAATGGCATCAAATTGGGGGGGGGGGTGAAATAAAGTCGTTATTACAAAATAATTTTTTTAATCAACCCTTAAAGAGGTTGTTGGTGTAGAATATTGGAAATGCTGGGGAAAATTTTCCACTTCTCCAGCTGGACTGGAAGGGTTGATAACGGGTATATAAGAATAAACGAAAAAAAAATACTGGAAACTAAAATATTTTCTATTAACTGCAAGTAAAATTTCTCGATTCTGGTCAAAGGTAACTCACTGGTGCCGCGCCTAAAAAAGGGTCAATATTAGAACTTTATTCACGAAATTCGTTCCTACGCGGTCAATTTTGCTTTTAATTGAATCAAACAAACTTTCTTCCAATGTACGAAGTTTTCAAAGAAAATTGTGTTTCGCTTGTTGAAAAAAAGTTTCTCTTTTGGTCAAAAGCGGTTTGGCAAAGTCTTAGACAAAATAACACTTAAACTCGCTCAATTTTGCTTTCAGTTTTTTGTCGATAAAAATTTCTGGTTCAGACTTATACTGTTTAAATTTGACGAGTTAAAAAATTTGACCGAACTTTGATTCATAAGTACCTTATAATTAAATGAAAACAAATCGGTTAGCATTTACATTAGATGTTTTTTGTTCATCAATTTAACTTTCAGGCAGGTTTAGATGAATCAGCAGCTCTTATCCCTGGTTTATGTACTGGACTTAAAAGTACAATTGATAACTTAGTGGATAATGCGAAAACTACAGGTAAGAAAAAAAGTACACGATAAAAATTTTGGTACAATAGTACTATCTTTCAACTTAAAAACAGTGACGAATTATTTTAAGTCAAAGTAAAATTTTTTCCTCTACAATTTTTTTTTCTTCTGCTGATACTGGTTTGGTTTTCGTGCGATTATGCCTTAAAGTCGCAGCTTATTCTTTCAATTTAATGAAGGTAATTGTCACGCGACAAAATTTAAAATAAAAGGTTTAATAAAAAATATCGTAACCATCAAAAATTGTAAAAAAAAACTTGAAAACAAACCGATCTACTGAGCTTCACTAGAGAAAAACGAATTGTTTTTGCAACTGAATTCGTGTACACAGTTCAGAAACTATAAACCAGTTGAATAAAACATCACCAGTTTCGACTTAAATAAAGAGTTTTTGGTCTTTTTCGATTTATTATGCTTTTCTCAATGCGTTTATTAAAAGTAAATAAACGTTTTGGAACCGCCTAATCAGAATGTAAGGTTTTTATTTAATTAAATGTGGCACCAGGGTTTGGAAGAGATTCATTCCAAGTGATGTCTGAACTTCTCTTCATTAGTAATTTAATTATGTTATGTAATAGCCTCTAAAAATATTGGTACACAGTGTACTACACACGTGACGTTTTAACTTCTTGTTATTAATAATTGAAGTAGCGCATGATATAATTTTTGGGTGAAATGTATTTTTTGCCCATTTTGAAGAGCTGAAAAGTTCATGGAAATGTTTTACCTTTATTGTGAGATCAAATTCGAACGTTTCTGCTAGAAATGCACGAGACTACTTTCCGAGGCTTGTTTAAGGGGGTAATGCCGTTTTCATGGGTTTTCAGGGCAAATATCTAGGAAACTATACATTGTGATATCTAATTGTTTAGCATGACAGATTTATTGAACCTAAATCTCACATTCCAAATTATAATCAAGGATCACTGATTCGACCAATCAAGAACTAGCGTCAAAGTAGAATCATATTTTGTAGCAAAAAGCCTATTTTTTGTGAGTTTTGGAGGTAGAAAAATTATTATTCGATTTTATGAACCACAAGAAACGAACGCAGGGCGTGTACTATCGTTTTAAAAAATTCAGAATAAATTTGCTCTATAAAACGCAAAAAACGATTTTTTGAGCTGATTTTAAGACGCTCGCGGAAAGGCCTATTTTTTCTGGATTTTTAAGTCACAATATTAAAACATATATGAATAAACAGCTGCTGACCCCGCGGAGGGCGTGTACTATCAAAACCTAAATTTTGATGTTTTTTTCTCTTCGAAAGCTGTCCTTACATTTTTCAAAATCAAGAAATTTTTGTGAAAATAAATAAATTAAATAAATAAAAAATGATGAAAAAGTAGGTTCCTGGCTAAGTATGGAGGTAAAAATACTACCAGTCATCTTCAAATTGTCCATATTTTCAGAGAAAAATATTCAAAATTAAATCTGGAAAATTTGTTGGTTCAGCCTCAATTCATGAGGGGAACCCCTTAAAGGAAAGATTTTGCGTGGGTTTTCTTCCCCCCTTTTTCCCTATGTTTTTCTCAAACCTACGCATGAATAAACGAAAATGACGCATATTTACAAGCCTGGTTTCAACGTGTTGTTAAAATTTCCCTACCTCCAAATATTTTATCATGTGCTACTAAAATTAATAATAACAAAAAGTTTGAATGTCACGTGCGAACCAATAATATTAAAAGCTCCATTGCGAATAACCTTAGAGCAACATTGTTGAATTACATAATGTTGGCTCGAAAAGGTTTCGAGTCATAATCAACATATTTTAGTCAGTTATATTAGCAGTTGGCGTAGTGGTCAGCAGAACTCGACGATCGTCCCGTTACCTGGGTTCGACTCCCGGACTTCTCAAACATTTTTCTATGGTGATAACCCAACAATGACATAATTGAATTATTAATGAAGACAAGTTTGGACATCACACATGAACCAATAACATATTAGATCTTTATTAATTCAAAATAATTAGTTTGCATAAACTGTAGGTAAAATTCGAATTACGTTCTCGTTTCGAAACGAATTGATTATTAAAAATTATAATAATTTGGATGGGTGAACCCAAGCCGATAGCTATTCTGTGTCAAATTTTGAGGATATTTTTTTTGTAATTTTTTGGACATAAATTTTCAAAAATTTGGTGCTTTCTCATTGGCTGAAAAAATTTTTCTCAAAAATGATTTTTGACCCTGGAAATGAATTCCCAGGGTATAACTTATTGAAAAACATTTTTTTTTATCTGGGATTTATTTTAAAAATTGGATTTTTTGTGGTTTGAAAATCACAAAAATCGTTTTTTCACAAAATCAATTTTTTCTTAATTTTTAACCATATTTTTCTACTAGTTTGGATTTATTATCATTTTCAAGAAATTATTTCTCGAAATACTTATCGTCGCCTGTATTTTTTTCTTTCTTTTTTATTATTTAATTAAATGTTAAAAATTATTTGAGCTTATTTCTTTAAGAATGTCCTGATCTCAAATTGTGCAGTGCCGCGGTTGGAATGAATACTTCACTTGCAATTTTTGTTCTTCTGATTTTCACGGTCTGGAGACTCGTTTTGAACTAAAATACATTTCAAGCTAAAAACATTATAATAAGATTCTTATCACGTAACAATTTTTTAGATGCCCCCTTTTCTCGAGTAAAAATCATTGTAGGTATCAAGAATAAGTTTTCTGCATCGTTTAGCCAGCCAAACTTTCACCAATGAATTTTTTTAGAATTTTAGGGTCAACCGATTTACCGTAATTAGCTGAAAACACCGGTAATTACCCCCCAAATCAAATAGTTTGAAGCGCCTTTTTACGCCCTGGCTCCTTATGAGTCAAATGTCTGAAATTCACAGCTTTAAAGCCCGCTCATTGGCCAGCTTGGCCAACTTTTCAAGAGAAAAAAAATTCAAGAGAAAACAAGTTACCTTAGTTATTATGTTCAGTGAGAATTCGAATTATCTGAAGTTCAAGTCGACTTATTTTGCTCTTAACAATTTCTCACTCTGATATAATAATGCAAAACAGAAACGTCATGTAATAAACATTTTAAAATTTTAATGCGTCTAATTATTGGTGACATGTTAAGCTAATTCGCCTTCACCTAAAGTTTAATTACTTGCATGCACATCTGTGTTTTGAAACACAGGAACAATCTCTGCTGATATGTTTTTATAATGTCGAATCGAAAATGGCATCAAATTGGGGGGGGGTGAAATAAAATCGTTATTACCAAATGATTATTTCAATCGACACTTAAGGGGGTTGTTCGTGTAAAATAATGGAATTGCTGGGGAAAATTGCCTCCTTCTCCAGCTGGACTGGAAGGGTCGATAACGGGTAGATAAGAAGAAATGAGAAAGAAAATACTGGAGACCAAATTTTTTTTTTCACTGCAAGTAAAATTTCTCGATTTTTATCAAAGGTGACTCACTGGTGCCGCGCTAAAAAACGGTCAATATTTGTACTTCATTCACGAAATTTGTCTCTTTGCGGTCAATTTTGCTTCAAATTGAATCAAACAAACATTTTTTTCCAATGTTTGAAGTTTTCAAAGAACATCGTGTTACGCCCGTTGAGAAAAAGTTTCTCTTCTGGTCAAAAGCGGTTTGGCAAAGTGTTAGGCTAAATTCACTTTAACTCGGTCAATTTTTCTTTAAGTGTTTCGTCGAACAAATTTTTAGATTCAGAGTTATGCTGTTCAAATTATACAGTATAAGTTATACTGTATAACTTACACTGTTTGAGTCATAAAGTGTGACTTATACAACATTTTGAGTTTTATCTTAAAAATTAAATTTGCGAGAGTTTCTGACTTTTGTCAAAGTTCATATTCAGCTGTTTGCGCAAATTAACCGCATGTGATTGGTACTAAATTAAAAAGTGAAAAAAATTATGTAACAAAGTCATGGTATTAAAATCGCTTGTTGTTTTTGCTCGATTATTTGAAAATAAATCAATTAATTCTTTCAATTTGTGTACATGAAGTTCTGAGCATAAGTAGCCTAGGCTAATCTCGGGCGAGGACGGGGTATCAACTGAAGGAAAATCAAACGGGCAACATCTCCATGATTTATGTTTTACACTGCATTTATTTCAATTTTCTAGAAATCTACAGTTCATCAGACATCTGTAGTTCAAACATAATCAAAAATTAATCGAAACGTTGCCAATAATTATTTTATTATAATAGTATAACCGGAAAACATAAATTATAAAGAATCAGTCATTCAGAATGACTCATTCTTCATGATCGTTTGAAAACACAAAAACCACCGAAGCTCACTTTGTCGAATCCATCGACTCGAATGAAAAAAACTCACTTTGAGATAACCTGGAAGTTCCAAATAAACTTCTCCCAACCTAAGTCCATCTTAAAAATGCTTACGATCTCTATAGCGCGTGTTCATAACATGCGTAGGTTGAAATGTTTGAACATGCAAAATGCATTGAACATCTATTCTTTCCATAAAATAAATTTCAAATGTCAACAATCAGGTTTTACAGGGTTGACCACCCCCTTAATTGGTAATAAGTTTTTTTAAATAATATGTTTGTAAAATATGCACATAAGGCAGTAATATCTGTGTTTTGAAACAGAGGCACAATCTTAACTATTTCTTTAACAGAATTAAATGGATTTGGAAAAAATATTTTGTATCTATAAATATATAAGGATATATATATAATATAATATATTAATATATGGATTACCGATTCTCAGAGTACAGAGCCTAAATATTTGAATGATACAAACAACCAAAGAAATTAGCATCCAATCAAAACCCAGGTTTGCGGAAAAGGCCAATTTTATTGGTCAGATTAAACCAATCAAATGCTCAGAATCAAATGTACTCAGAGGGTCGGTAATCCATATGGAGATAATAGTTGATTTTACATATGATATGTAACATATCCCTACAAGTTTAATTTAATCAATAAATCTAGATAATTTGACCCACATTTTCATGATAGGAGAATTCTAGGGCTCAAATTTTGGAAAATTGGTCAGTTTTGTGCCTATCAATTTCATTTTGCCGGTTTTGCTTTTCATGATTTGGCAAAAATTTGAATATTGGAGAAATACAGAAGTTGCGTTTTCCCTTCAGGAAGGCTCACAAAAAATTGTGTCAAATTCAAAATTATAAAGATACTCAAACATCAACCAACATTATGATTTTTTTTCAAAAAATCGAAAATTTCAACAAAAGGGGCTCACTCAGCTTTCAAATTCAATAATATATTAAATTTTAAAATTTTGTTAATATAATGACGTCAAACAAGAAAATTATCAGAATTTTTCGAACACGTCAGATAATAGTGCGTACTTATCAATTGATAAACAACTGTCGCCCAAGCTCAAGCAAGCATAGTTGAAATTTGTATTTACAAGTTAAAATTAAATATTGTCCGAAAAGGCACGTTTTGCACAAAAAAATGGCGCTTTAGTGATTACACACCGATCAACTTTGGCGGTCCTAATATTAAGCACCCTTGCCTATAATTATACTAAAGGCAATGTATTCAATAAATAATTTTTTTTTACTGACTTAGCCGAAAATATCATATTGGTGGATTTCAAATTCAATCTGCTCGAAAAAAAAATCGAATGTCTCCGATTTCAAGTTTTTTGGTATCAAAATGACCGGGCACACGGGACTAGAAGAAAATCGAAAAAAAATTGATAAATTCGTTACAAGGACAAGTTATAGGCCAAACGTTTTTGACCGTTGCACAGCGCTTTTCACGGTTTTCAAGTAAAAACCCGAAAATAGTCTTTAATGAAAGAAAAGTGTATAATCTTGTCCGGAGAAAAAAAAATTTCGTGATTCAAACATATCAGATGTCTAAGGGCTGTAAGTACAAAAAAGTAGCGTTTTCAAATGAAACACAGCGGAAAAATGGTCCTTAACCCACGCAGCTATAAGTATGCTTTAAATGAGCGCAAAGCTCTAAAACCGTAGTGTGGAGTATTTTCGAACACATCAGCTCCTCCAAACAGCTACAGGCACAATTGTCCTTATATGGTGATTAAAAAATATATGTGTCATAAGGACTCAAAATTTTGCCAAAAAATGTATCAGATTTTAAATACGTTTCAAGAGAAAATGGTTATTTTGTCATGTTTGACTTTCAAACTGCTATTTACTGTTTTCGTCAATTGTCTCTGAAAATGGTAGATAAAAGTTTTGCTACATCATATTTCGTTATTTTTTGACTGAAAAACTAACTAAGCAGCTTAGGTGCCGAAGTCGGTCAGGACCGATTTTGGAAGGTCTCTGAACACATCCAAATGGCCTCTGGGTCGAAAGATATGTTAAAAGGAAGAAAAATCTGCTTACAATTTTCCGAAAAATGCCTAAACTGACCAAAACGGTTTTAACGCATTTTTTTGCGTTAAATTGGCTTTTTCATGAAAAATTCCACTCCAAGCACTTTTTTTTATATAAGTTAGCTAGAATGTACTTTCATAATCCAGCAAAAAATGATGCTAGACCCCCGCCGAAAACTATGATTTTTTAGTGATTCAGAATGAGAAAGACCCCACATTAAAATCACGTCCATGATTGAGTATACTCAAAGATGCGCAATCATCGACACTGTGAACCAACACACAATGTGGGCTTAGACGTCCAATTTGGTCTACAGGCGATTGTTTGTGTGTCACAACGCCACAGTTAAGCATTACGGACAAGATCAACATTAAAATAATAATAAAGATAATCATTAAAAGGATTTTTTTTACAGATTCAATTTACTTATTTTCGAAAAAAAATCATAATTTGCGATCGCTGATTGGTTGAAAATAAAAAGCTCAAAGTGACTTTTGACCCGGAAATGAAACCAAAGTGTCAAATAGACGAGAAACATACTTTTTTCAAAATTTTGAACTAAAAAATACGCTATTAAGGTCTCAGAACCAGGGTCGCAGAGTTTGCTCTGCTCTGCTCTGCTCTACTTTTTTAACAAGCAGAGCAAACGTTGAAAATCAGGATAGAGCAGAGCAGAGCAAGCAACGATTTGAAAACTCAGGTAGAGCAGAGCAGAGCAGAGCAACGATTTGAAAATCAAGGTAGAGCGAGCAGAGCAGAGCAAACGATTGAACATCAGGTAGAGCAGAGCAGAGCAAACGATTTGAAAAATCAAGGTCGAGCAGAGCAGAGCAAGCAAACGTTTTGAAAAATCAGGGTAGAGCAGAGCAAACGTTTTGTGAATAAAAATTTTAAGAGCAGAGCAGACCCAAAATTAACAAAACTCTACTTTGAGATTGTGTTTATTGTCGTTTTTCGATATGAAAATTACAGGGGATGCCCAAAATTGCCGAAAATTTTGTTTAAAACCACTTCCTGAGTCCTGACAATTTTTTTCACGTGAGGTGTGCCGTACTGATCTTACATTTAATGAGACACGGCGGGTAGTGGCGAAAGTATGAAAAACTTGAAATTTCAACACGAATTTTTCGAAGTATTTCTGGAAATTGGTTACAAAAAATTCGAAAAACAAATTTTTGCGGGCGTTTCAGCCAATTTAAAAAATGATAAAAATTATCGAACGCCGATAAAGGGAGATATATATTTGAATTTATATTTTGTCCGAAAAATGAGCCCAAAATCGGCCGAAGCCGATAAAGGAAGATATTTATATTGAATTGAATTATGTTAAAAATGAGCCCCCAAATCGCGGCGCCGATAAGGGGCAATTATATGTTGAATTTAATTTTGTTGAAAAATGACCTCAAATCAACCGAAGGCCGATAAAGGGAAATATCATATTTTGAAATTATTTTTTCGGAAATGAGCCCAAATCGCCGAAGGCCGATAAAGAAAAATATTAATTCATTTTTGAAAAATAGCCTCAAAGCGCGCAAGAGCAATATTATATTTTTAATTAATTTTTGAAACAAGAGCCCACAATCGGCCGACGGCCGATAAAAAGATTTATATAGGCCGATAAGGGGAAAATTATATTTAATTTATTTCTGTTGAAAATGAGCCTCAAATTGGCGAAGCCGATAAAAGAAAATTAATTTTGAATTTAATTTTTTGAAAATGAGCCCAAATCGCCGAAGGCCGATAAAAAGAATATTATATTTTGAATCAATTTTTGAATATGAGCCCCAATCGCGCCGAAGCGCCGCTAAAGGGAGATATATATATTCAATTATTATTGTTGAAAAATGAGCTTCCAAATATTATATTGGGATTTAATTTTTTGAAAAAAGAGCCCAAATCGCGACGGCGAATAAAAGGAGATATACTAGCCGCCAAGGAAAATTATTTTTAATTTTATTTGAATGAGCCTCAAATCGGCCGAAGGCCGATAAAAAAAATTTATATTTTGAATTTAATTTTTGAATGAGCCCAAATCGGCCAAAGCGATAAAGGGAGATTATTATCATAATTATTTTTGTTGAAAATGAGCTTCAAATCGGCCGAAGACCGATAAAGGGAGATATATATTTTGAGTTTAATTTTGTGAAAATGAGCCCAAAATCGGCCGAAAGCCGATAAAAATAATATTATATTGGGATTTAATTTTTTTGAAAAAATGTGACCCAAATCGGCCGACGGCCGAAAAAGGAGATATTATATTTTGAATTTTATTTTTTTTTGAAATGAGCCACAACAATCGGCCGAGGCCGATAAAGGAGGTACTAATTTTTATTTATGTTTTGTAATATGAGCCCCAAATCGGCCGAAAGCCATAAAAGATAAATATTATATTTGGATTTAATTTTTTTGAAAAATGACCAAATCGCCGACGGCCGATAAAGGAATATTATATTTTGAATATCTTTTTTTGAAAAATGAGCCACAAATCGCCGAAGGCCGATAAGGAGGTAACTATATTTTATTTATTTTTGTTGAAATATGAGCCCCAAATCGGCCGAAAGCCGATAAAATAAATATTATATTGGGATTTAAATTTTAAAAAAAGTGACCAAATCGGCGACGGCCGATAAAAGGAGATATTTTATTGATTATTTTTTTTTGAAAATGAGCCACAAAATCGGCGAAGCCGATAAGAGGTAACTATATTTTATTTATTTTTGTTAGACAAATCGGCGAAGGCCGATAAAGGGAGATATTATATTTAATTTTGTCGTTGAAAAATGAGCCTCAAATGGCGAAGCCGATAAAGGGAGATATCTATATTTGAATTTAATTTGTAGAAAAATAGCCCACTTTTAAAGATTTTGGTGTTATTTTTAACTCGGAAGCGTCGCGGCTCATTTTTCGACAAAATTAAATTTCAATAAATATCTCCTTATCGCCTCGGCCGCATTTTGTCCATTTTCACACAAATTAAATTAAAAATTATTTTTCCTCTATCGGCCTTCGGCCGATTTTGGTCTCATTTTCAACAAAATTAAATATTAAATATAAATTTCTCTTTTATCGCCTTCGGCGATTTGGGGCTCATTTTCAATAAATTATAATTCCAAATATAATATCTCCTTATCGCGCCCTCCGATTGCGGCATTCTTTACAACACAATAATTAAATATATATTTGCCCCTTTATCGGCCTTCGGCCGATTTTGTCTCATTTTTCAACAAAATTAAATTTAAATATAAATTCTCTTTTACGACTCCATCGCCGACTCATTTTTCATAAATTAAATTCAAATATATATCTCCCTTTATCGGCCTTCGGCCGATTTGGGCTCATTTTTCAACAAAAATAAATTAAAATATATTGTGCCCTTTATCGGCTTCGGCCGATTTTGGTCTCATTTTTCAAACAAATTAAAATTATAAATTTCTCCTCTATCGCCTTCGGCCGATTTTGGTCTCATTTTCAACAAATTAAATTTAAATATAATTCTTTTATACGGCCTTCGCCGATTTGGGGCTCATTTTTTCAATAAAATTAAATTCCAAATATAAATCTCCTTAATCGCCACTTCGGCCGTTTTGGTTTATATTTTGTCTTTATACAAAATTCAATTCAAAATTAATATCTTCCTTTATCGGCTTCGGCCGATTTGGCTCATTTTCAACAAAATTCAACCAAAATAAATTTTCTCCTTTATCGGCCCTTCGGCCGATTTGGGCTCATTTTTTCACAAAATTCAATTAAAAGTATAAATGTCTCCTTTATCGCCTTCGGCCGATTTGGGGCTCATTTTTTCGACAAAATAAACATTTCAAAAAACATCCCTTTATCGGCCTTCGCCGATTTTGGTCTCATTTTTCAACAAATAAATTAAATTAATTTCTCCTCTACGGCCTTCGGCCGATTTGTCTCATTTTCAACAAATTAAATTTAAATATATTTTCCTTCTTTATCGCCTTCGGCCGATTTTGGGCTCATTTTTAATAATTAAATTTCAAAATAATATCTCCTTTTACGCCTCGCCGGTTGGGGCTTATTTTTCAACAAAAACAATGATTGAAATATACAATTTGTGCCTTATTTGTGCCTTTAAACCTAAAAAAATTAGAAGCAGACTGAGCATAAAAAATTAATTTTCTAGAGCAGAGCAGAGCAGAGCAAACAGATTTTTTTTAGTGAGCTTTAGACGAAGCAGAAGCACAAATATTTTGGTCAGAGGAGAGCCACCATTCAAAATACCTAGAGCAGAGCAGAGCAGACGAACCGAAACAATGCTAGAGCAAGCAGCGAACGAAAAAAAATGGTGCTAGAGCAGAGCAGAGCAAACGATTTCAAAAAAAATCTGCCGACCCCTGCTCAGAACGACGAAAATCACTTTTTTTTGGAAATCGTTGTTTATAGCACAGCGAAAAGAATTGATCCCCCAAATAGGAAACAACCTGCTATAAATTTTAAGTCCGTATAAGTACTTAGATACCAAAATAGTTAATTTTTACACTACAAACAATAAATGTAATAATTCATATACTTGATAACAAAATTATTAGACACAAATACATCACTGTTGAACAGATCGCGCTGAAACGAACCAGCCTCAGAGTACATTATAAATTGGCGAAGTAAAGATAGACAATGTCTCGTCACTTAGATACGGGAATCGAGCCATAAGCTCCGGGAAGCGCTCCGCCAGAATTCACTCGAGGATCGGTAGGAGCTAATTCAGCTCTCGCTTTCTCCCTCTCACAGTTTATCAAACCGTAGATTTGAAGCGTGTGCGATTTAAGTTTTTACGCTACTTGGTACGCAGCCAAAAATTCGTCACAGCTGTTACCGCTTTGCGATGCAATTTCGATTCAACTATAATAATTCATCGACCTTCAACTTCATTGCGTCAATTTTTTCTTCGATACTGAAAATCGCAAATAAAGAAATTTTTTTAAAATTTGCAAATCGTTTTTGACAATAGTCTTACAACGTTTCACACTAGTATGACATACTTTCTTATCCACTTCTCATAGCTGATTATAATTGTAATTTGTGTTATTTCAATAGTTGGATCTTTGCGCTTGAAAACAAATTTTTGCGCGGCGGTTTGTAGATGATTCTTGACGAGTTCAAATCGATCTCCTCTGTATTCTATACATAAGAATCACATTTATTGGCCGACAGCAGAGCCAAATTTCCGATTTTCAATTTGCTATTCGGAGCGTTTCCAATCCACCACCATGCTAACCGCGGTTAAACCGAGTCCATAAGCTTTTCAAAAAAACATTTTCAGCTAATAACCGAAAGAAATAAGTTTAAAATTTGAACACAATAAGGAATAAACACAACTTTCATACTTCCAATCATATTCGGCCAAAATCAACAAAAAATTCTCATGATTTTCCAAGAGCATATACAAAAATATTGTGGTCACACGCACTGAAAAAGTTAACAAGTGGCAATTTCTAGAGGTTTTTCCTCTTAATTCTATGAGCCAACAATAGATTTAAAAAAAAATCGACAAACATAAGCAAATAATTATAACTTTCGGAACTTTTCAAAAATATCGTTTTTTGTCATTTTTTTTTTTACACACCCCACACCAACCAACCAAACAATTTAAAAACATTTTTTGACGTTAAAATCTATATGAAAACCAGTCAGAGCCAGATATCTAAGGCTCCTCTTAATTAAATAATAGAAATTAATCTTACTTAATATAAACACCTTCATAGCAATGCGCGTTTTTTAGATAATAAGTTGATTATAAATTTTAATTTTACACTAGTATAATAATTATTCTTTACTTACATTTTTAAATATCTTGCCGTCTCACATCCACCTCACATCTACCCAATTTTCTGATCTCTTTTTTTATTGCTCTTTTACTTTTTTTTGGAGCTGACTGACATCGAAAGGAAGACCTCAGTAACGACATGCGAAAACTAACGGGCGACTTAGAATGGATTGCTCCGCGTAAGATTGATGGGTGCGATGCAGGATTCACCTAACTCGCTTAATTTACGAATGTAACTATTTAATTTAATATATGAGAGAACAGAACATTAGACTCAAAGTCAAATATATGATTTCACTGCCCTAACATATGTCTGATTAAAAACGTTTACAGCTTTTTTTACCGTCTTTAAGTTAGAAACAACGTTCACAGTCTCGTTTCGTATTTTATAAGCTTGTTTGGTTTTAAAGTCCTGCGTTTTATTTTGGCTCAAAGTGACTTCCGTGCAATCTTCATTTTAGAAATTAGAGAACCCGCAGATATATTCAGTTTCTGTGAAAAAAATACAAATGAATCTCAACGAATTCCCTTCGTATTGCGATCTTATTAAGTGTGAATCTTGCACCTTCTCATTAATACTTGAGCAGCAGTGCATCTTTGTCGACACCAAAAACAATAAAACGTCTCCTAGCGCCAGAGTGTGTCATCTCAGACATCAAAGCTGCTATATCCGTTTCCAAAATCAGAACTCGCACCACTCCACTTCTTGAGCATACTGACCAATGAATTGATTTTTGCTCTCAATCTTCGCGGTATCACCACGAGACCACACTTTGCCATAAACTTCCGAGGAGGTACTAATGATTTTCTTTAAAACAAACCAGGACACGAGACTACTTGTGTATATGAAAAACTAGCTTGGCGAGTCCCGAGATTTTTTCAAAAAAAAAATTAATTTGTGAGAACATGCAAGATTTTTGCCATTTCAAACTACCTAATGACCGTTTTAACTTTAAAAATTTAAACACATTCACATCTAATGTACATTCACCTGAGAATCCATTTCCGGGGTCAAATTAACCTCCGTTGAGCATTCTTTTTTTTTCAGCCATCAGGACCCGCGCCAAAAATTTAAATTTTTTTCTTGAAACATCTCAAAAAAAATAACTCTCCGTAAACCATTCCTACAAAATAGCTCCTCCGGTTTTTTCTTATTTGTTAGCCCTTACCTACAATGGTCCCCACTTCGCCAGCTCAAAGCAGTCTAAATTGATCGCAAGCGTCAGAGAAGTCCGAAAAAAGTCCAACCAGTTTATTCCGTCATAATCAATGTCTACAAGACTAAAAACCCAGGAATAACACGGAAAAATCAAGTAAAAAGTAGACACACGCCGGACCTTTTTTGTCTCTTCGGACTGAGAGATGGCACATTCAATCAAAAACAGGCATTAATGAATACTGTAGATTCTACAGTTCGTTGAATCAAAATTTGTCATTATATACATCGTTAAGCCTGCATCGATTTCGTTCGAATATATAATATATGAAGAATTTTGTCGAAATGCCAAAAACCGACTCTGTTTAAAACCTCAAAAAGTGAATTTGATCGTTTTTCTGTCTCAAAATGATTTCTGCAAACTTTGTAAATTGCATAAATTAAGTGACAATACAGCCAAAAATTCAGCTAAAACTCATCCTTCAAATCAGAAGCATAACCGCCACGAAAACAAGTTTACCATTATTGTAATGCGTGATGAGGTTTTTTCGAAAAAACATTTAAACATCAGAAAATTTATTTTTAGTTTACAATATATTATGTTGTTATTTTTGTTAAAATAAATCAATTAATAATAAAGAGCTGGTGATATAAAATAATCGGCTGAAGAACTAGGATAGCAACCTACACAGAAATGATTGATCCCTATCGTGTGTGATCTCGCGGTCATTTAAACAAATATAGACATCACACTCATAAGGCGGCAACAGTGTAAACTTTACTAAATATTATTTTGATAAGATTTTACAGTCGTTTCGATTTATTAATTTTAATCAAAATTTGCTCTGACTCACTTATCTTCATTTATCCCAACTATATTTGAATTCAACTAAATGTACAGTAAGTACACTAAGTACAATAAAAATACGTTAGTATCTCTATTTTCGATTTGTACTTGAATGTTAATTAATGATATAAGGGGAGATCTATATCGCGACCTAATATGCTAACAAACCACCGCCACTATTAAATGCGTTTGAAACTTAAGTCCTCATATTTCGCCAGATAAGAGTCAAATTGCCTGTAAGCTATGACTTAAGGGCTTTACTTACAAAATACTTTGAGTGCGTCTGGAATGACGTCATATTTACAAATTCACATTTCCTCAATGAACATCTTCTATACTCCGTATAACTTACCACAAAACTTCTCACAATTTTGATTGTCAATCCTGAGCACAGCAACATCACGAAGTCTTTTCTATATGAGAAGAAAAACACTAATTATGTTCCAATCCCGATAGTGCCCTATATGGATCAACGGCCCTCCGCAAGTACACATAATCACTTTGAAATATACAAAAAACGCAAGATACACCCAATCCAACAACCGTGACATAAGAAATACACATCATCTGGTCCGATAGGAAATGATCAACCAATCAAATGGCTCCAGATTGCGATTTTCAATAGTTGAGCGAGTTGTGTCTGGAGGAGGGGTTAAAATCCATTATCCCGGAATTATTCTGAAAACAATTTCGGCGATATTGAGCTCCCCCTATACTACAAGATTACAAAAGCTTCAAGTCCCCCTTTGCATTTGGGGTTTGTCAGAACAGGCATTGAAAAATAGAAGTCAAACGCAACACACAGCAAAATATTGGATATCCCTTCTTAGATATCGAATAGGTGTCTTTCTTTCAAATTTACTCGTATCAATAAAATCCAACAGCATATTAAATCCGAAATTTCACTAAATTTAATTTGATTCAAGATAGAATTTCTTAAGCTCAAAATCAAATCCACATGTTTCTAATTTAAAAAGAAGGTTTCACGTTTATATCCCTCAATATATCCAGCATAATCAAATTTCATAACCAATATCTCAAGCTCATATATTATTTTATATATCAATAATCGACAAGATTGGTCCACCCTATGTTTATCTATCCCTTATCCACCTTTGGTAAATGCGTAGCCATTGAGAATTCTTCAACTCGCCGGGTAGTGCTCGGAAAAGATCTGATCTAAAAAATAAGAGGGCGAATGTAGACGGAACACTGTATTAATTCCGACATCGCTCAGTTACAGATCACGGAAGTCGAGTCGCCGCTAGTTAAATGTGGAAATTCTCGCTTCAGCCCGCTTTCGCCCTCAGGGCTTACGTCAAATATTTGAAAAGCCAGAGAAAGACTCTCTTCTGAAATACGCTGCTCCAAATTTAAATGCGTAACTAAGCCTTATACCTTCTTCTAGCTCATAAATTTATCCAATGTCGCCTTTATTTGTATAACTTTACACACACATTATTCTAAATTGTGCTTACAAGGATCTTATATAATTTAACAAACTCTGCCATCTCTAAGCCACGCATTCCTCCACCTAAAAATGAGGTTTTTCAAAATTGAAAAAACCTGTAATAAAGACAAAAAAAATGACATTCCTGGAAATGCGCGTTAGTACGCAATCTCACTTGTCGTCGCCAGAACTTTTTTGCAGAATATGAGAACGTGGTGGATTTCGATTACATAAGACCCTCTCAGCAACAAAATGTTCTCACACAAGTACAATAATCACACTTTCACAGGCATTTCTTCACAATGACGAAAAACCCACAATCACCAAAACAAAAATCTTTCAATACACTCGTCAACACTTAGTCATCTTTAATCGAGTCAATTTCAATTTGCAAAACATTAAAAATCCCGAATCTTCTATTTCCCCGTGTTTTGACCTTGTGACATTGCAAAAACTTCATTTTAAGCTCTCAGCCTCACTCTCGCAAGTTCTTACTGTAAGTTTTCGGATTTGTATGTAAAACTGTTCCAGATTCACAGCCTGTAAGTTGATTTCTCTCTAGGTCAAAATGCGGGGACAAAAATAGTATGTGCTTTGCTCAAAAATTGCGCTCACGGAAGTTATTCGACTCCATGATCACGAAATTCATCTTAAAATTTCCCAAAAATACCTCGTTCGGTGCTAGCAGAGCAAAAACAGTAATCCGAATTTTTGCTTTTTAGTGTCCAGACAAAAATGCCTCCAATCTTGATCATAACTACTGGCAACAAAACACCACAAACTATCAGACAATCTACGAAGCGCCTTTTCTTCAATTATGGAAAATAGCCGCAAATGATGCTAGAACGCGAAATCCAAATGACCAATTTAGAGCATTGTGTATTTGAAACCAAAAAACCCGAATCTTATTTCCCCGTTTTAGGTAATGTACATCACAACAACTTCATTTAACCTTAGCAGTCAGTCTCCGCAAGTTTTTACAGACCGTTTTAAATTTTAATGTAAATTGTCTCCAGAGTTCACGGACCTGTAAGTCTGATTCTCCTACGTCAAAATGTCGGGAATACAAAAAATACATGTCAATTTTGCTAAACAATGCGTCATCAGAAGTAGATCTGAACTCATTCTGATACGCAAATTCATCTAAAAAAATTTCCAAAATATTCACAGNTGATAAATTCGTTACAAGGACGAAGTTATAGGCCAAAACGTTTTTGACCGTTGCTACAGCGGCTTTTCACGGTTTTTCAAGTAAAAACCCCGAAAATAGTCTTTAATGAAAGAAAAGTGTATAATCTTGTCCGGAAAAAAAAATTTCGTGATTCAAACATATCAGATGTCTACAGGGCTGTAAGTACAAAAAAGTAGCGTTTTCAAATGAAACACGAGCGGAAAAAATGTCCTTAACCCTACGCAGCTATAAGTATGCTTTAAATGAGCGCAAAGCTCTCAAACCGTAGTGTGAGTATTTTCGAACCATCAGCTGCCTCCAAACAGCTACAGAGCACAATTGTCCTTATATGGTGATTAAAAAATATATGTGTCATAAGGACTCAAAATTTTGCCAAAAAAATTGTATTCAGATTTAAAATACGGTTTCAAGAGAAAATGGTTATTTTTGTCATGTTTTGACTTTCAAACTGCTAATTTACTGTTTTTCGTCAATTGTCTCTGAAAATGGTAGATAAAAGTTTTGCTACATCATAATTTCGTTATTTTTTGACTGAAAAACTAACTAAGCAGCTCATATTGATCGCAAGCGTCAGACGAAGTCCGGAAAAAAAGTCAAAAGTTTATTCCGTCATATCAGATGTCTACAAGACTGAAAAACCAAGGAAAAAACGGAAAATCAAGTAAAAATTAGAACACGAGCGGACTTTTTTGTCCTTTGATGAGAGATTGGCACATTCTCGAAAACACGAATTGAAAAGGTCACTTATGAATCGCTACGATTTCGTTTGATCAAAATTTGTTATATAATGTTAAGCCTGCATCGATTTCGTTGAAATTATAATTATATGAAGATTTCTGTGAATCAAAAATCACTCTGTTAAAAGCTCAAAAGTGAATTTGACGTTTTTGTTCTCAAATGATTTCAAACTTTGTAAATTGCATAAATTAAGTGAAAACAGCCAAAAATTCAACTAAAATATCATCTTCAAAATCACGAGCATAACAAGACTGAAAACAAGTTATCATTTTGATAATGCGTGATGACGGTTTTTTTCGAAAAAACATTTAAACATCAGAAAATTTATTTTTATTTAATATATTTATTGTTATTTCGTTAATAATAAATCAATTTAATAATAAAAGGCTGGTGTTAATAAAATAATTGGCTGAAAATAGGATAGCAAACCTAATCAGAGAAATGATTGATGCCCTATCGTGGTGGTCTCGCGGTCATTTAAATATAGAATCACACTCTAGAGGGCGCAAAAGTGATAAATTTACTAGTTTATTATTTTGATAAAGTTCTTACAGTTCGTTTCTGATTTATTTAATTTTAATCAAAATTTGCTCTGAACTCATTATCTTCAATTTTATCCGATATATTTGAATTCGTAACTAAAGTACAGTAAGTACACTAGAGTACAATTAAAATACAGTAAGTAATCTCTCTTGAATTTGTATTGAATGTCAAATTACATGATATAGGGGAGATCTATATCGCCGACCTAATATCGCTAAAAAAACCTACGCAATTTTATGATTTGAAAAGTAAGTCCTTCATATTTCGCCGATAAAGTCAATATTGCTGTAATTGCATTGACGTTAAAGGTTTTACTTACAAATTACTTTGAGTGCGTCGTGAATGACGTCATATTTAAAAATTTAATTTCCTCAATGAAATTTTATATCCGTATAGAGTTAAAAAACTTTCCAAATTTTGATGTCAATTGGAAGGCCTACGAGTTTTTCATATATGAAGAAAAAACATAATTTATGTTCTCAAATCGCCGATAGTGCCCTATATGGATCAACGGCCCTCCGAGTACAAATCCTAACTATTTGAATGATACAAACAAACGCAAGGATATTACCCCAATCAAACACCGCTTGAATAAGAACATCAGCGATCCATTGGTCATGATTAGGACATATGATCAACCAAATCAAATGGCTCAGCATTTTGCATTTTTCAATAGGTTTTAGATTGTACTCTGAGCGAGGCGGTTAAATCATATTCCCGGAATTTTTCTTGAAAACACGTTTGCGCGATATTGAGCTCCCCCTATATAAAGATATACAAGAGCTCAAGTCCCCCTTTGCATGTTGGGGTTTGCATCAAGAAAAGGCCATTGAGAAATAGAAGTCAAAGCGCATACACACAGCAAAAATATTGGACTATCGCCTTCTGTGCAGGACTAATCTGTTAATAAGGTGTCTTTCTCAAAATATTTACTCGTATTCACATAAAATCACAACTAGGAGATGCAATTAAAATCAATTTCACTAAATGTTTTTATTCAAATAGATTTCTTAAGCTCAAAATCAAATCCACGTTCTAAATTTAAAAAGAGTTTCCACGTTAATATCCGCCTCAATATTCCGCATAATCAAATTCATAAAATTTAAGCTCATATATTATTTTATATATCAATAATCGACAAGATTGGTCCACCTATGTTTATTTATCCCTTATCCACCTTTGGTTAGAATGACTAGCCTTGAGAATTTCACTCCCGGGTAGTGCTCGGAAAAGATCTGATCCTAAAAAATAAGACGGGCGAATGTAGACGGAATGTACTTAATTGACTCGCTAGTTAACGAGAATGCATCGGAGTCAGCGCGCTAGGTTTAAATGTGAAATTATCGTTCAGCCCGCTTTCGCCCTCAGGGGCTAGTCAAATATTTGAAAGAGAGAAGACTCTTTCCTGAAATACGCTGCTAACATTTAATGCGTAAATAAGCCTTATACCTCTTTAGTCATAATTTTATTCCCAATGTCCCTTATTCTTATACTTTAGAAAGCTTATTCTAAATTGTGTTACAGGATCCTTATATAAATTTAACAAACTTGTATTACTAAGCAGCATTTGGCCCTAAAATGAGTTGTTTCACAAATTGAAAAAACCGTAATAAGACAAAAACTAGATTGAATTCTGGAAGGCGTCTAGTAGCATTCACTTGTCGTTCGCCAGAACTTTTTTGTCAGATTGAGGTGGTGGATTTTGCACTTACATAACCTCTCAGCAACAACATGTTCTCAAAAGTACATTTTTCACGGGCCATTTCTTCACATGACGCAAAAACCCACCAATCACCCAAAACCAAAATTTTCATTAACACTTAGTCACTTTTCGAGCAATTTCAAATTTCAAAACATTAAAAACACCGAATCTTTTATTTCCCCGTGTTGACCTTGTGGACATTGCCAAACTTCATTTTAGTTCACTCATCTCGCAAGTTTTACTGTAAGTTTCGATTTGTATAGTAAAATATCCAGATTCACAGGACCTTAAGTTGATTATCTCCAGGTCAAAAGCGGGGAACAAAAAGTATTGTCATGTGCTTTTAGCTAAAAATTGCGTCACGGAAGATTATTGACTCCCATGATCACGAATTCATCTTAGAATTTCCAAAATCCATCGTTCGATGCTAGCGAGCAAAACAGTAATCCGAATTTGCTTTTTATGTCCAGACAAAAATGCTCCAATTTGATCAAAACCTATGGCAAAAAACACCAAAACTTCAGACATTACGAAGCCTTTTTTTCATTATGGAAAATATCCGCAAATGATGCTAGAAGCGAAATCACCAATGACAATTAAGAGCATTGCTGTATTTGAAACCAAAAACCGAATCCTTATTTCCCGTTTCTGAGGTAATGACATACAAGCAACTTCCAATTTAACTTAGCAGTCATCTCGCAGTTTTACAGACCGCTTTTTAAATTTTATGTAAATTTCGTCTCCAGAGCTTCACGGACCTGTAGTCTATTCTCCTAGCGTCAAATTTCGGAATACAAAAAAAACATGTCAATTTTGCTAAAATGGCATCAGGAAGTAATTGACTCCATTCCTGATCACGCAAATTCATCTAAAAAAATTCCAAAATATTCACAGTTGGTCTAGAAGCAAAAACAGTATCCTGATTGTTTTAATGTAGTGAAACCACTGCTCAATTTGATGAAATTACCGAAAAAATCAACCAAACTACAGAAATTACGTAGCCTCTATTTTCACTGATTCAAATATCCGGAGATGTGCTAGAGACGAAATCCTAATGAACAATTTTAAGATTGGAATTTCAAACCAAAAACACATTACCCGATTTTTGAATGATTTAACATAAAAAAACTTCCACGAAAAGTATTTTTCTGTTCGCCGGATCCTCCCGCAATTCGGTTCCAGAGTCTCACGACCTGTTAGTTTATTTCCCTAGGCGTCAAATTGAATACAAAAAATGTAAATTTCCTCAAACTTCCGGTGATGGGGGATGGACGCCTGATCCCCAAATGCTACAAAATATAAAAAGTCAAGTGGTCATGCGGTGAGAGCAAAACAGTTATCCTCGCATTGAGATTATGAGCTCAAAAAAAAAGGCCAATTTCATCAAAACTTAAAAAAAGGTCGAACATCGCTTCTTATAATGCCCATGTTTAACGTTTCAATATCGCTGACGCAGAAGAGCGAAATCACGAATACGAATTTCAGGATTGTTGATTTCAAACGAATACCCAAATTTTTTGCCCCGATTTTAGGTTGACTCGAATAAAAACCCTATAATTTCTGTATTCGCTAATCTCTGCAAATTGCTACAGTACAGTTTTGATATGATCTTCGTCCCTAGAAGTCTTAGAGGGCCGTAGTTCTTACCTTAGGTTCAAAAATTTCGGACACTAAAAAGTTTATTTTGTCCAACTACGTTAATGAGATGAACCTCACTGATCCAAAAAAGCCAATAAACAGAGCGTTTTATGTTGAATTTAAATTTGTTGAATTGGCCCCAAATCGGCTAAACGCCATAAAGACGGATTTAAGTTTTTTATTTATTTTGTGAAAATGACCCAAATCGGCCGAAAGCCAAAAAGGCGGATCTAATGTTCTAAAATTTAATTTAGTTGAAAATGAGCCCAAATCCGGCCGAAAGCCGATAAAGGGATTTTAGTTTTAAATTTGTGACAAATGGCCTGAATCGGCCTAAGCCGTAAAGGATCTTATGTTAAAATTCAAATTGTCTGACAATGGCGTCCACAACTCGGCCGAAGGCCGATAAAATGAATATAATGTTTCAATTAATTTTGTTGAAAATGAGGCCCCCAAATCGCGGTTTTCAAAATTTTTGAATACTGAAATAAAAGTTTAAAATCATTTAAGTTTAATTGAAACAATGACCAATTTGATAGGAGCTTACAATTTTAAACTTACTCTAATCTCGAAAGAATATTTACAATTTTATGAAAAATTGCATATTTGCTCAATTTTGAAATTTTGTTTTAAACCATTATTTGAAACTTTTTATCAACTTAAAAAACTTTCTTCGATTAAATATTTACGCAAAAATAAAAAAACTTTTGTGAAATTTTTAAATTTGTGAGTAAATTGAAAATTTGTGAGAAATGTCAAATTTCAACAAAAAAATCTTTACGCAAATGTATTTTGTTGCAAAATTATTCGAAAAAGTTTTCGATGTGAAAAAATTTTGTTGTTTAATTTTAAGAGATTGAAATCTCAATTTTTGTCATTAAAGAAAAATTTTAGAATTAAAAACATTTTTAAGAAACTTTCAATTTTTGAAAAAAATTATCAATTTCAAAATTGTGTTAATTCTTTTCAAAATTAAATTAGCATTCTATCGGCTGATTTTTGGCACTGATTTATTCATAATATTATCATAGATAAACCTACTTTGTCGTTCTTCGGCCATGGGCTCATCTTTTATTAATTTAAATTTTAACATTAAATCCCTTCTTATCGGCCTTTCGGCGATTTCAGGTCATTTTAAAACATTAAAGATTAGATCATTTTATCGCTTCAGCGAGTTTGGGCTCCATTGTTTCAACATAAAGTTTAAATTAAAACATAAATTCCTTTTTATCCGCCTCGGCATCTGGGGCTCAATTTTCACAAATTTAAATTGAAACATAAATCCCTCTTTATCGTTGTTTGTGATCATTAGGTTCATTCCTCAATAACGTGTTTTTGACAAAATCAACATATTTTAGTGTCCAAATTTCTTTGACCTCAAGGTTAATAAACTTACGGCCCTGTTAGGACTCTGGGGACGAATTTTGAAACAAATCCGAAAATTGTATGTAAGAACTGCAGAGCATCACAGCTGATACAAAAAAATTATGGTTTTTATGTACATACTCAAAAACGGCAAAAAAGATTTGGGTTTTCGGTTTGAAACCAACAATCTCTGAAAATTCGTCTCGTGATTCCTCTCTAGCGTCAGCGACGGATATGAAACGTTAAACATGGCATTTGATAGAAGCGATTTCACTCTTTTTTTATGTTTTGATGAAATTTAGCCCTTTTTGAGCTAATCCAAAATGCGAAGATAAACTGTTTTTTCTACTCCAGTTACCACCTGTGAACTTTTTTAAAAAAAAAGAAAAAACATTTCTGAGGTCATTTTTGCATCATGAGTCCATTCCCCTCATCAACGGCAAGTTTGAGGAATTTAACATTTTTTCGTATCCAAAATTACCTAGGAGAAATCAACTTCAAGTCCCGTGAACTCTGAGAACGCTTTATTAAATTTAAACGGTACTGTGAAAACTGTTTTGCGAGATGACGATTGAATTTAAATTGAGTTTTTGTACTTCACAATTACCCTTCAGAAACTGGCAAATAAGTCGGGTTTTTTTGTTCAAATACACAATCTCTTAAATTCTCATTTGGATTCGCTCAAACCAGAAATCTAGATCATTGCGGATATTTCATAAGTGAAAGGCCTATCGTAAATTTCTGAAGTTGGTGTTTTTGCCATAGTTTTTGATTTCCAATTGAGCATTTGTTTTCTGGGACATTAAAACAAATTTCAGGATTTTTACTGTTTTTTTTTTTGCTCTCTGCCACACGATGGGAGTTATTTTGGAAATTTTTAAGATTGATTTCGTGAATCAATGGAGTCAATTTTTTAACACTTCCGTGGACGGGCATTTACTTTTATTTAGAACAAAAAAAAATTTTTGGGAACATTTTACTTTTTTTTTGGTCCCCCGGGGGGGGGTGATAGTTATAGAAAAAAAAAAAAAAAAATAATTTTTTTAATCCCTCNAGATTAGGAAATGATCAACCAATCAAATGCTCAGATTTTGCATTTTTCAAATAGTTAGGATTTGTACTCTGAGGGCGGTTAATCCATATATCCCGGAATTATTCTTGAAACAACTTTCGGCGATATTGAGTCTCCCCCTATATAAAAATAAAGATCTCAAGTCCCCCTGTTGCATGTTGGGGTTTGATCAAGAAAGGCATTGAAAATAGAAGTCAAACGCAAACACACAGCAAACATATTGGATATCCCTCCTTAGATATCGTGATAAGGTGTCTTTCTTCAAATATTTACTCGTATCAATAAAATCAACAGGAATCAATTAAAATCGAAATTTCACTAAATTTAATTTATTCGAAATAGAAATTTCTTAAGCTCAAAATCAAATCCATGTTCTGAATTTAAAAAAGGGTTTGCCACGTTTAATATCCTGCATAATATTCAGCATAATCAAAATTTCTAAAATATTTAAAGCTCTAATATTTATTTTATATATCAGATAAATCGAACAAGATTGGTCCAACCTATGTTTATTATATTTGGCTCACAAACAAAAATCTGGTAATATTTAAGGGAGTGGTCGGCGCGTATATGCATGAACATTTGGCAGTTCTCACTTGTATTTAACTAACCAAATGTTTCAAAAATTGCTTAAAAATGATTATTTATCGATTTTTTTCTAAACTTAAATTAAATTACAAAACTTGAACAAAATCTTTAAAATAAAAAGGGTTGACTACCCCTTCAAAGTATTATCAGAAATTTGATTTTCAATTTTTGATTATTGAAAATCTCAATTATCATTTCAGGTCCATGAGAAGATTTCAATAGTCTGACTACTGCGAAATTTAAAAACAGTCCAACATCTTAAACATTTGGGGCTTTTGCTTTTAAATCGAAAAACGTCATTATTGCTATATTTTTGTTCTGGAGGTAACATGTCATGACACCCAACATCGATGTAAACAATTTAACAGGCAAGTTATTGAATCAATAATATTGATGTAACTTCTGAAAATGGATTATTTTTTTAAATGAAAAAACGTTACAGTTCCTGAAATAGATGATTGCTTGAATAAAAACAAAAAGCAAAATATTAATAAGAAATTATTTATTAATTTTAATATCAAAATATTGATATTAGTTTAATTAATTTTCATAATTAATTATAAACTTTTAAATCGACGACTTTTGAATCGAAAGTTTTGATTGGTTTATGTTTTAAACTCAATTAACAAGTACGAAAAAATACCATAAACAGAATGGGAAATTAATAAATCGGGAATAATCTTTTTACTAAGTAAATATCATAAATTCATTATGAACAGCAGGGATCGCCACAATTGGTTCGAATCGGAAAAATCGATCCGATCTAATTTTTCTGATAGCGCTACCGATCCGACCCAAAATTTTCGAGAGGGCCACCGATCCGATCCAAATTTTTTAAGAAGGCCACCAATCCGATCCGATCCAATTTTTATAAAAACCGATCATATCGGATGAATTTTTACTGCTTTGAGCTAAGATTTGAAAATTTTTTAATCATTGAAAATTTAAATGGAAAAAGTAAATATACGGTTAATTAATAATTGTTAGCAAATTTGTTTTATTTGAAGCGAAATGTTCTAGTTTTAATTACAATATTTGAACTGAAGGAAAATTAAAAAAAATGCATGTATAACAATCACTAACGAAAATTAAAAAACAAATTGATTTCAAACTAAGAAATAATGTTTCAAGTGCTGTAAAAATGTCTTTAAAACTTCAAATCGGAAAATTTATTAACAAAAAAATGTTTCGAAATTTTGCTTGAGAATAGAAAAATTTAAAATACAGGTCGGGATCGGGACTGGGAAAAAGATGACTCGGAATATTTTGTACGTATTTTAAACTATTTGTTGATTCCCATTAGATATACGGAATCAGGCAAAAGTATGGAGTAGAACAGAGCAGTTATTGAGATAAATATACTGGAGCCTATCATGAGGTAGTATCACGTTGTTTAATTAAACTTGCTTTTCAAACAAAAACTTAAATTTTTGATAATTTTTGTATTTTTTTAAGTATTTTACTACGACTGGAAAATTGTAGAATAGAAATATTTCAAATTGTTTTCGAAAATATTATTGTATTTTTAATTCCGAAAACTTTCGGTTTTGTGAAATTTTTTATCTCACAAAATTTTTTGGATATATTGAAGGTCAATTTTTTAAATTTTTTAAAAGTCTATCGTGACTCAAATGAGAAATTGTATTGAGCATATTTTAAATTGTTTTTATTCGCGGATCCGTTTTCCTTGTGAAATTTTAGCCCGGATTGTTTATCATGTTGACCTTATTTCTGTCCCTTCCCGCAAGGACGGTCCCTGATAGTTAAGGTGTTGATCAAGATTTTGTTTTCATCGTAAAAATAAAATTGATTTAGTACAATAAATGTAATTTTTTTAAAATAATCACTAAATCTCAAAAACAATTTTTTTAGAGTTTCTATGAATTTTGCAAATATATTTAAGCTCCTAAGCTTCTTGTGTGGTCATTTGAAAAAACCACGTTTTTTTAATTACTTGAGGTCTTTTCAACCTGGATTTAACTATACTGTCATAATAGTTTAACTTGAAAATTGATTTAAATTCAAAGCTTATATTCAGTTCCACCTCAATTGCTAAATTTTTAAAGCCAAAATTTTATTTTGCTGGGATAAACGCCGGTTTTGTATTTTATAGATAAATATTTCCCAAAATTAATGCGATAAAGTACAATTTGATTATTTAGTACCGTAAAGGGTATTTTATATTTTATTTCGACAAAATATAGCTGTTTTAAGGTTAAAAGTGTACTCAAAACAACTTTCTACACCGATCCGATCCTTTTTTTGGGACATCTACCATCCGATCATTTTTTGGAGGTCCACAGATCAGTCCAATTTTTTTGGAGAGTCCACCGATCCGATCCAAATTTGTTTTCGAATGTGCCGACCCCTGATGAACAGTACTGGCTGTCACAGCGTGCTTAATTAATGCTGAAGCCAAACGACCCTTAAATCATGTTAAAATTGGCGGAAATTTGGGCTGCGGGCTTTATATAAAAATGAGTAGATTTGATCCCAGCCAAAATTTAATATTTCGAGGCTTTTAATTGGTCGAAATTCGATTCTATATTCAGGTGAAATAAAGTTAACGAGCGTCTCTTGCTAAGACAATCCTGAAAAACTGTAAAATTAAAAAAATTAAGTTTCGGTCATTTTTAAAATAAAATAATTTTTGTCAAAATGTTCAGCATAAAGTAGAGCACCATGTGTCACCCGCGGATTTGACTGAGAGAAAACTTGTAAAATAGCAAAATATAGGTCATTTCTTGCTGATAAAAATGTTTTAGTATCGGCTTCTCGGATTTTTTATGTTTCTTAGCGTCCATTTTGTCCTCCAAAAATACTGTCCTGTAATTTAATATTGAAAAACAAATAAAAATTAAATTCTTGACTAAAAGATGAAAATATGATTTATACTGGTAACTACACCTTTACTATTCGTAGCTACAAATCCTTTAAGGAACTAATTGTTAATCTAGGATGTGCAGGCTGAGGGAGCCAATCTTAACGCTTCTAAGACCCCTCCTAGCCACTTATGCGGCCGCTTTTCAGCCTGTACATCCTACATAACCATTTGTTTGTTAAGGGATATGCCACTGTTTTGAACATACATTATACAGTCAGACTGTTTATAATTATCAAAATACATCGAAATATAAATCAAATTTCGAACAATCGGAATCTCAAACAAGCAAAAAATAATTTATGTGAATAAATATACAGATTAAAAATAATTTACGTCATTACTGAAGATTTAAAGCGCTAGGAATGGATGCGATTTTTTAAAGGTGTACCATTTTCAGCGATAATTTTATTGGTCGACTTTTGTTCCCCTATCTGGTGTGCTGATATCACAAACATTGTCAGAAATACTATTTTATAATTCTATTACTGTCAATGTCAAAATAAAATATCTACCAAAAAATTATCGATGAAAATGGTATACCCCGATTTTTAAGTCATAGTAGTTACCTGCAGAATTGTAAAGAATAAATTTAAGAAATATTTATATCCCCCTTCCATACTTTTGTGAACATCCCGGCCCTGATTAGGAAACGTAGTGTGTTTTTAACTAGTAGGCCGGGATATTCACACACGTGTGAATAAGGTATATAATCTCGAATTCTCGATGATGATTGGTTCACTAGACAGGTACTAAAATACAGTAGAAAAATGAATATGGGTAAAAAAATGGAGATGGCTTGAAACCCGGAGGTGAAGTCACGTGTCATAAAGAGTAACCATTCTAAGTAGAATTTAAAACCCCTGGTCGTTTGGGTAAAAAAACGGCGCATTCGAAAAGACTAACGCTGTATTTTCAATAAGTAAACTTATTACAAAGCTAACAGACCCAGATTTTCTCCAAAAATATTTATGATAACAAAGTTGATTTAGAGGTTGATATCAATTTAGTTTTATTTATTTTGGTATTTTGCGTCTTTTCAACATACTGACCGAACTTATTCTATTTCCGCTTTCGGAAAACATCATTTTTGGTAATAATATAACCGTTGTACTCAAAATTAGAGGTCTCTACACCTTTAATTACGGAAAGTAATTTCAATCGAACTGATATCATATCAAAGATTAATTAACTTTATTTAATCAAACAATTATTAATTTATTTAAACAAAAAACAATTTCAAATGTGAGGCAAAAAATATATCAATGAATTGCCGTATTTTTATGACTGATTTTAAACTTATAATTAGGTTACTTAAAATTATCTACTTTTTAATTTTTAGATTCTCATTTTTTTGAAGTCCTTTTTAAAATTTGAACATATCAATTTTTTATTTCTATCATTTTTTCATCTATTTGCATACAACTCAACAGAGGACAAAATGGCCCGATAAAACTTTCCGGAAAATGAAGCGATTTGTGGTGACTGGAGTGATATAGTCGAATTTGTGGTAAACGTTATTAAACAAAACTTTCTAGTGTGTTTCTGTGGGGTTCAATTTATTTTATGAACAAAATTAGATTTGAAAAATTCTTATTAAATGAGACAATTTGTTGAGTGCATTATCTGCGGTAAGTTATTGGAAAGATCAGGGTCAATTTTGGATTTATTTGATTTCAAAAGTTATTGACCATTCCATCATTTTGACTTAAGCTTTCGCCTGTTAACTTAATTGCACCATACAATTTCCAGCGCAATTTTCTGCATAAAAAGCTCGATATATCTTCTGAACCTTATAACTGTACTGTAGTCCAAAGATACTGACGATGCAATAAAGCGAAACGTTTATTATATTTTTATTAAAATTTTTGATTAAAATTTGATCATCAAACATTGAAGAATATTTCAGAAGGATATTACTGTATTTTAACGCAAGCCCAGTAAAATACTGAGCATCTATATATTTTGAATTCCGGTAAACATTTATGGTGCTTGGAAATTTGTAATCATTGTTTGTATAAATTATTTTAGGGCTTTAAAAAAAGCTACTTTGCCGCGCGAAGTGCAAAATGCTGTCGTCTCAAAAAATAGCCGCCGCAATTGGGTTTACATTTAACATCATCATTTTATACCATCAGTTGTTATAACTGGAGTGATTTGTGGTAACTCACTGTATGCAACAAGATTTTCTATCAATTTTGGTCTTCGGCACCGCGATCGGATTTTTTAAATTTAACAGAGTCTGATATTGTCAGACTGACAAACCAAGTCGACAATTTTGTCTAGATCTTGTTATATCAATTACGGGGGCTCCTGGTCCTTTTTTACTAGTGTTGAAGCCAATTTTTATTAAATTCGGCTTTTTAAAAAAACTCATCCGATAACATTCTTAGATAACTCAAACTGAGCACAAATATCTTGTGAAAAAATAAAAAAATTAGTTCATCGGATCAATTTGTTCATCTATTTTCTTAGATTACTGAAATTGTTAAATTACTAGTTTTTCGGGTGTGCTCGGAGTGACCAAAATTTTGGTCACTCCGACAAAAATTCGACCAATCAAAATAGATTATATTAAATTGAGAGCTTGTGATTGGTTGCATCATTTGAAAAATTTTGGTCACTCCGAGCACACCCAGTTTTTCGTAAAAAAAATAGAAACAATCGTCGGAATCGGACCAATTTTTTAAATTAATTTATTAACCAGATATTTGTGCTCTGTTTAAGCTATCTAAGGATCCAATCAGATGAGTCGTTAGCAAAAGCTGAATTAAATAAAAATTGTTGGCTAAAAATCTAGTAAAAATGGATCAGGAGCCCCCGTTATCGATATCACACTCACCTTTGCATTTTTATCTGTTAAACTCAATATCTTCTCGGTATTTTGATGGATACAGTAGGTGACTAGTTAAAACATCCCCACAGCTATAATAAAAAATAGGTGCGTTAATCCTTGGAAGCTTCAAAAGTAAAACTTCGCTGGAGGCTTCAAAACCGATTTTTAGGCTTGACTTTGAACACTTATGCTTTGATAACTACATATCGAAAATCTTGCTTATGTAGACAAATTTATCACTACGTCACAAGAATAGAAAGTGACCAATGAAATCACTGGGTTCTCGAGAAGTGACCAATGAAATTACTGGATTTCTCTAAGTGTGACGTAGTGATAAACTTGTCCGCATAGGCAGGATTTTCGATATCTGATCAGTCTATAGTTTCATTGTTTGACAAGCAGAAAGCCCGAAATTTTTCAATAATTAAATATAGTTTTTAAATATATGAACATTTATTTGTCGAAAATGCCGATCGAAAACGTAAGATTTTTCCCTTCTTTTTTCCAAACTAGTTACACTATTTATTTTCTTTAAAAATGTAGTGATTTATGTTTTGATCATATTCAATAAATCATCCCGTTTCAGAACACTCACCTACTGTAGACTCAAATTTGACTTTATAAACCAATTTTCAGATCTACTGACTTCTTTAATTCGTACAGTCACTTAATGCCAGTTAAAGCCAATTAGTTGGCACCCCTTTTTTCTTTATTATTCAACTTAAATTCTAGAAAATATTTTGAGAGACGACTGTACGAGTAAATCCACTTTTCTAAAACTTTTTTTCTTTTTTTTTTGGGACTAAATCGTAATACCTTGAAAAATCGAAAAATTTCTATTTTTCAAATATAACGACAACTTTTTCTAGAAATTCGGTTAGCCTATTGTTTTCAAGGTCAAATTTCAGTATGAAAAAATTAGCTTAAGTTTTATCTGGTCAATTCTAAAAATAGTTTTTCAATAAAAATGAGATTTTAAAAATTTAATTACTCATCTTCGACATCCAAATTGTCTTCAAATTTGAAAACTTAAATTTTCGATTTTTCGACGAACTACATTTTCGAAAGTAAGTTTTAACTTGTCACCGACTGTATCATTCAGAAATCAACACATCTGAAAATTTTGGATAGGAAGGGTCAGCTCAAAAATATTTTGGATCGGATCGGCCAGCTCAAAATTTTTTTGGGTCGGATCTGAATTGGATCGGTCTGCTCAAAAAAATTTGGATCGGATCGGGATGGGATCTGTTTTCATGAATAAATTGACTAGTTTTTTATGCCTGCATTGTAAAGTAAAAGACTCGTTTTTGCAAAACCAGTATGGTCCGAAAACAATTTCGGACCATACTGTGTGTGTGTTGATTTTTGTTGTTTCTTACTGCTAAGTTATGTTACATTTATTTTAAATATAAGAAAAAGTTAATAACAGAAACCCAATTAAATACGCTATAACGCGAAATCCGCAGCGATTCCAAATATGGCTGTCAGAAATTGTTCATTTCTGTTTTTTTAATACGTTACGAGGTCGCCTAAATTTAAGGTCGACCAGTTGAAAAAGTGATTGTACAAGGTAAAAGAAGGGGGTTAATCTTAAAATGGTGTTTTAAGTGAGTTTTGTACAGTCATATGCGTGAAACTCGTTGTTTATTCCGAAAATTTCGGATTTTTTGCGAAAATTTTGACGGGCCAATGAGAATCGAACATTGAAATTTTCATTTTTTACCATTTAAGAATGAACCCGCGCTCATTGCGGAAAAATTTAAAAACATTTTTTATATGGTGATAATAAATATCGCTAATAGCGAAAATGTCAAAAATTATGTATATTTTTATGTATATATTTATATGCCAAAACGCGGCTTTTCTGTCTTAGAATTGCGCCAGAAGCAAAAACGGCGTGAAAAAAGTTTTTTTTGGATTATTTTACAGTAGAGTAGGGATTTAAACTCCTAGGGCTGTTATTAAATGTTTCTCAACGAGATAATAAACCGCTGGTTTTTTGTCGTTTTTATACAATGGTAAAAATACCAGTAACGTAGTGGCACTAAAATGGCAGCACTAGAATTTGCTTTTCTCGGACATGATCCAAAGTCTGGTTGCGAGTTAAATTAACCCAGTTTATCTCAAAACACGTAGATTAAAAATGCTTAAGCCAGCGGTCTATGTTTTACCGGTAAATTCCAGTAATGTATATTATAAATGTAGCATCAAAGTCCTAAATAATTTGTTTTAAGTTTTTTTTGTTTTTTCTATAAATTTTGATATTTTGTTTCAAATAATTTTCAAAATATGTTTGGTAGCGTAGGCAGATGTCCGGTTAACCAACTGGTTAAATATTTTTTGTGTTTTTCGTCATTGCGATTTACATGGTTAAGAAGTTGTTTTTCAAAGCGAATAATAATAAATTTATATTCAAGGTTTTCTGAGCGACAGGGGAGTTAAGCCGCAAAAACAGGCACCATGGGGCCAAGGGTCAAGAAGTCTCTTCTATAGTAAAAATGACCTCCCGAATTAACCCCTAGGCTCTGAAATTGACGACATGTCCGGTCAGTTCCGGCCTGATACTTGTATCAGTTAACTCTCCCACATTTTTATATGCTCATTGTCGGTTTTCTTTAAAATTTCAATTCGAAATTTTTTGTCATTTTTTTTTCAAAAAGTTTTTTTTTCGAAAAGTCTAAAAGTAGCCCGTTCGTTTGATTGGTTGTTGAGAAATAATAAATATATGTATAAATTGCATCACCATAAAATATGCAAGAAATAAACGTAGAGAATCTTGGGTTTCCAGAAATATGTTCAAAAAGTGGCTCCGGAAAAGTCCCATATTTTCGCGTGGGTTGTTTTACCCATTCTTTAGGGCATATCTGAAGCCCTACAATCGGATTCGATGATTGGTCGAAATCTTGTCGGGCAGTCAGTGGTAATTTTTTGCGGATATCCGCATTCAAGTTTGAAGGAAATTGCAAAACTCAGGCATGAGCACTCGGTAGGCAATTTTTGGTCGGTTTTCGACCAATGAATTTGCACAATTCTTAGTCTGAGAGACAGTCTGAGCTTCGGCTGGATCGTTCGAGGGATTCGTTACCAGAGTCGGAGTGAGCCTCGTCAGTTGGCTTACCGGCGGCAGCTGCGACAGTGTTGGCAATTAAGACTTGTTGGCGTTGGAGCTCTTCGTATGCTCCAGGTTTTAAAAGAACAACTCTGAATAATTTTATAAAAAATTGAAATTAAATAATTTTATCTGAATTGAAGCATTTTCATGCACAATATGGATACCCGGACCTCAGAGTACAAATCCTTATTATTTGAGAAATGCGAAATCTGAGCATTTGATTGGTTGATCCATTCGCAACCTGACCAATGAAATCGGCCTATTCCGCAATCAAGGGTTTTGATTGGGTGCTTCTAAAAATTTTGGCCGAAATAACTTAGTATATAACAAAATATACATACAAAACTTTATATCTTGTAAGATTCTTGAAAAAGCTGTTAAGGAAATAAAACTGATAACAATTAGTTTCCAAAAAATTATCTGACTTGTTTCACTTCTTTTCATACTTATAGTATCAAAATTGTCGTGAAAAAATTCTCCGAATAGTTTGCCTGGAAAACCAAGTATATAACACAATATACAAGCAATTTGAATTTTATAGTGAAATTTGAGTTTAATTTTTTCTGTGTTTTCAGACAAAACGCAAAACAATGATATATTTCGAAATAAAGTATTTTCAAAGCAAAATAAAGTTAAAATTCCGAAGAATTTCTCAAAGCCATGATCATTGCTTGGGTTTTAACTGAATCAAAACCTTGAACTACAAATTTAGAACATTCATTATGGTCAATTTCCTTGAACGCCTCGTGGGTTGTTTGTTTTTTTCACATATTTTGTGATTGTATTAACCAAAACTATCCCCCCGTTCGAAAAATTTCTACAAACCGGTATTTGTTAGAAGTAACTCTTTCTCTTAAAACACCAACAGCAAATTTGGCACATCGAGCAGTTGGATATTCGATAACAGCGCAATAAGCTCCTTGAACCTCAGCAGATGGAACCCAGCGAGTAATTTCAGATGGAAGAGTTCCTTGTGGACGGTAGACTCGGGCACTTACGACATCTCCGTAAGGTCGAAAATACTGAAAAAAAAATTAAAAAAAGGATATTTTAATAAAACAATATTCTTGAAAAACCTTATTCTTTAATAATATTTTTTTATTGTTATATATATTTCGAATTTTCAGGTTCTTCATCAGAACGTTATAATAATATAATTAACGAACACAAAAAATATGCAGTCACAACATGTTCTCAGAAAACAGAAAAGTAAACAAGTATTTTTAGACAAATGGCAACCTTTTTTGCCGATAGTTGAAGCCATTTGATGTGGACGGAACCATTGCCAGGCATCGCGAATTGAAGACGCGGCGTCGCAGCATAGCGCAGTAAAGTCCGCAATATGCCGCGCAAGTCTGGTTATGTGTGGTAGTGAGTGTGAGTATAAGACCGCGGGGCCCGCGACCAATCAAAGTTGGATATTTTAGCAAGTACAGTAGAATTGAATCAAACTATATTTCTAAGGATTATCTTTTCTGGGATTATCGTTATTTTTGTTGAATAAAATAAGGAAATAAAATTTGGATAACAAAATTGACGTGAGGGGTTTAAATAAATGAAACAGCTTTAAACGATCTCTTGTTTAGTTAAAACGGATTAAAATTTTGATAGACGAGCGTCACTAGCGTTTTCCTTTCGTCGTAAATGCAAATAGTTGCTATTGTTTGAATCTGCTCAAACAAAAATTTCTTCTTTGACTAGGCGTAGGGTGATCACCAGCAAAATTTTGTAAAGCGGCTTGATACACATCGCAGGTTATGATTTGTTGACTAATAGCAGTACATTTTTTAGGTTGCTGGTGTTCTTGTACGCGTTTACGTAAAGTACGACAAGTTTCACCGAAATATGAAATATCACATTGACAAATAAAACGATAAACCAAATCGCTTTGTTTAAAATCTACAATTTGTGCTTTTAGTTTAGGTGACAAAATTTGGCTTAATCGAACTGTTTTCCATGTTATATTTAGACAGAAATCAGGGGTTATGTTTCGAATAAGATTATATTTACGTTTTCCTATTTTTTTGCATTTAGGGTGATAATTCCTCTCGGGATTATCTATAATGTCTTGTAATCTTTCCTCTTTGTTATTTTTAGGAACAAATGTTCGTTCTAGAATTTCATCAATCTCATTTTTATCAAATTTTCTGGAAAATTTAAATTTCGATATTTAACTTTCACGTATTCAAGTGATTTTTTCAAATCAGTTTCATTAAAAAAGTTGCCCATTTTGTCTAAACATACTTGTTGTTTACTTTTCTCTTTTCTCTAGAACATGTTGTGACTGCATATTTTTTTTGTTCGTTAATCATATTATTATAACGTACTGATGAAGAACCTAAAAATTCGAAATATATTTACATAACAATACAAAAATATTATTATTATCACATCTCGAACAACCAAAAGTTGTTAAACAAAACTTGTTCTTTTAGACTATATTTTTGAAAATACTGTATTACATGGGAGCCTACTTGGTCGAATTCGCTAAAATTGCGTGACCGTTTGATGTTCAAATAACACATGTAATTCAACACATTTGTTATTTACTATATTGGAACATATTGTGAAATTTGAAAAAAATACAAATAACGACGGCATTTCGATAGCCAACGCGTTTTCGTTATAGAACGAATTATTTTTTTAATATCGCTAAAAGTGCCAAACATCGCCGAATTTTTTTGCAAAAAAACTTTCAGCGTTATTAAGCCCCCTGTATTGATAAAACTAAGTAAATGGCACAAAAAAGTAATAATGGATGTTTATCATAAATTGATTTTTGGTAACTGGGAGAATTTGTTGTGACTGAGGCAATTTGTGGTGACTGAGGCAACTTTTGTAACTGGAGCAATTTGTGGTAACTGAGGCCATACGTGATACTCATTGTGAAGAATTTCATTTAAAAAGACGCCCAAAAAATTCTATTTACATTTGTAGCCTAAGTCATTTCAAATTTAAGACAGCAGAATATTTTTGCATTTGATAAGGTGTAGTTTATCAATTTCATAGTCAATTTTCACAATGGTAGTGATACTACTGTAGTATAGTTGTAATCCTACTTTCGGAGTCATCCGAAAAGAATCTTTTTAAAAATATTAAAAATCGAAAAACTACAATCCAAACATCTTATTTTCTGATCTTTAAGAGTATACGCATTGGATCAATGAAATTTCCACGCTTAAATTTGAAGACTGACTATTATTTTTAAATAATGGGATAAGGATTAGATCCACGATGGGGTAAAACTAACAGATCCGGTACAGAATTCATATTTTTGCAGCGTGATCAAACACAATTTTCCGCCCTTTTTCATTTGAAATTGATAATTTACAACATAACGTCACGATTGCGTTGGAAAAAAGCAGAAGGAAATTCAGGGATGCGGAAAATTTAAATTATGAAAAGAAAACTTTGCTGATTAAACCAAAGTTTTTAAAAATTTTTGACTTCCTTGAATCAAGAGTTTTGTTATTTTTGGAACTTTTTAAACCGTTTCCGTTCTTCAATCCGAATATAGAAAATAAGTCAAGCCTAGAAATTTCAATTTTTACATAATCCATTTTGTAATTTTTATATCTATAATCTGGGAGGAGGGCCCATTTTTTGTAAATCAAGTCTAAACATTAATATATGGCCTGAGTGTTTTGTTTACTGCGTTTTTTTTTATTCCGCAAAAATGAACTAATCATATACAGGTTTTTCGGATATTGACCAATCACTATCGAGTATTTTTGCGGAATAAAAAAGGAAAAATGATCTATCTTCCCGGTTCTTAGATATAGAAGCCGGCAATTATTCATCCGATTTTTTTGAGAAACGTATCATTGGATCCCATTTGAAATTCTTTATACTTTTAATAAGTAAGAAACAGCCTCTGTGGACTTGGGTGTTATCGGTTTTTCAGCATTGGAAATCCACGATAGTTATAAAAAACGGAAAAAGTACAGTTTGTCAAGAATTTTTCAAAAATCAAGAAATTCATTTCTAAAATTTTTAATCGAATGGCGGCCTATGATTGGGTGAAAATCGAATTTCTCTTCATAGAAAAGTAATCGCATGACTGCATTCTCGCAAATTTACTCGTTCTTTCAATTTATTTTTGGTTTGGTCAACTATTTTTGAAGATATTAACACTATGAATTTAGAAAAATCCTATTTGTATACAAAAATAACCGGTGTTAACACCACGTGGTTATTAACGTGGTATCCAAATAGAGTGTAACGTTACTTAATCAAGGGGTTCGAAAATACGAAAGTAT
>SCLH01000135.1:191491-247762 GCA_004367855.1 Oikopleura vanhoeffeni
TATAAATTGAAGAATAATATTAACGTTATAGTTTTAGTTTTTGGCTTCACTCACCCAAATCGCATCTTGTATCACCAGTTTTTAACTATTCAATATCAATTACGGAGCCTCTTGATCGTTTTTTGCTAGATTTTGAGCCAAAAATTTGTAAACAAATCGGCGTTTGATAACGACCGATCCAATAACATTCCTAGATAGCACAAACTGAGCAGAAATATTAAGTTAATAGTAAAATAAAAACAATTGGTCCAAATCGGACTATTTTTTCCGTTTTTTGGGGGATTACTGAAATTTTTTATCAGTTTTTGTTCAAAAAATAGGGAACAATAGTCTAATTTGCACCATTTTTACTTAATTTATCTCTGGATAGTTTTGCTCAGTTTGAGCTATCTAAAAACTAAATGGGATGGGATGGGGGGGGCTTCAATCGCCGAATTATTCTAATATTTTGCTCAAAAATCAAGCAAAAAACGAATAGGAGGCTCCATAATTTATATAATTAATAAATTCCACAATTCATTATTTGAATCATATTCTTAGTTAACTTGTTATTAAAATTAACTGCAGAGTGACATCAATTCTTGCATTTGAGTGCTTATCGAACTACCTAATTTTTCCATTTTCCTAATTAATTTTTAGTTTTCCTTGACTAGATTACCGGAATAACTATACTGATTTTAACTGAGTACTGGAGGTTAGACCTGAAAAATAAATTTCAATTCAATATAACTTTGCAGCCATCAATAAAAACAGAAAAACAGATTCAAAAATCTTGGAATTTCAAAAATTTCATTCGATCGAAGTCCGATTATCAGACACAAATTATGAAAAAATTTACTCATTTACGAGAAAACCAAGAATTTCGAAAAAAAAGTTTAGACGCTTGAAATGAAAAAAAAATTTAGCGGTGAAAGTACGACCAATCAGATTACGTCACCGCCTCTCGCAAAGTTTTATATTTTTGGCTTCCAGGAGTTAAATAAGGTTATTTATAGATATTGGAAGTATTTTTGACTTACGTCAGGTTATTAATTAATTTTGATCTGATGATAAATTTGACTCAAATATTTGTTGATTTAATTGGATAATTAATAGATATTGCAAATGTTTTTGACCTCTAAAATGATAAAAAAGATAAAATATTCCAAATATTCTTGTGGTTATTCACGAAAATAACGGAATATAAGAGCTGAATTTAAAATATCTTACTGGGTTCCCTCTAATCAAACCAGGGTTTTCATCTTTATCTGTTCATGCATAATGTTTAACATCAAATTAATTTAACATTGCAATGTATTAGAAGTAATAAGGACATTATCTCAACAAAAACGATATAATTTAATCTTAATTTTCTGTCCTTCCAAGTTTGTTCATACAAGAAAGATGCAAGTAATGCAAGAGAATCGAAATCTGGAATAGTGTGACCCTGGCAGACAAAAATCACAAAAACTCAGCAGGGGTAATTTTGAACATTTTATTGCAACATTCTTCAAAAATCATAATTTATTAATTCCAGCGAGTAAAAACTCCATTTTTTGAAAATACATTAAAATACTTTTCTACAAAAATCCTATTTTATTAAAATTTGGTTATGAAGGCCAAAAATCAAAATTTTACATTTATTCTATTAAAACTAATTTTCGCAAAAAAATATGCTATTGATAACATGAACTTGATGAGGTTTCCAGAGAAATTAAAAAGTAAGAAATGACAAAAAGTCAGCAGAGGAACTTTTGAAGATTTTTTCCAACATTCTTCAAAAATTATAACTTTTTAAGCGAATAAACTACATTTCTTGAAAACACATAAAAATAATTTTTTTTCGAAAAACCTATTTTATTAAAATTTGGTTATGAACGGCCAAAAATCAAAATTTTGCATTTTTCTATTAAAAGAATTTTTCGCAAAAAAATATGCTGCTGATATAATTAACCTGATGTGATTCCAGAAAAATTAAAAACAACACAAATAAATTTTTTTTTGCTTAAATTTTTCGATAAAATCGGCAAATAAAGTTTTTTCACTCTTACCAATACTGTCAAAACCGAAAAGTTTGATGGCGGCCAAGAATATAAGCATTTTTACTAACAGAAATAATCTGTTTTTTCCAAAAATTCAAATTTTCGATTCTCGGCTTTTTACTGCGAACTTTTCCCACAACTTTCAATCATCATCATTTGTGATAGTTGTATTTTTTTGTCATATTTTCATAAAATAGAACTAGAGATCCACGCTTTTTCCACGTGATGACAATAAATAAAAAAAATTTCAGCATTCAAACTATCAGTTTTTATTAAACTAAACCTTCCATAGTATCAACTTTTCATCATAAGTATTATCAAACAGATTCCAGCACAATTTTTGTTTTTTGACATTTTCTCAATATTTTTCGAATCGCAGTTTTTTTCAAGATTTTTATATTTATGATGACTTACCGAGAACGCCGTTAAGACTTCTGTATTCTGGTGCTAATCCAACAATCAGTACTTTGTTAAATGGACCTTGTTTCGGTTTTTCAGCTTGTTTCTTGTTCAAACTAATAGTTGGTTTCTTCTGGACAATTTTTCTGTTCAATTTGAACGATGGTTGAAAAGTGTTGTTAGTTCTCTGGTCAAATTGTTGATGTTGATATTGATTTTGAGAATTAGTCTGGTAGACAGATTTTGGCTTTCCAGTGCCAATTGGTGAAATTACTCGTGGTTTTTGTTGCTGCATGTTTAATTGCATTTGCTGCATAGATTGTTGCTGATTGGCCAACATTCCCATTTGCTGTTCCATTGGGTTGAATTGATTAACTCCCTTGGGCATGTTGGGCATAAATGCGGCCAAGGTGGCGGCGGTTGCGGCTGCTTGGGGCCAAAATGCAGCAGCGGCGTTAAGTTGGGCGATTGAACTCTGGGACAAATCTGGAGAAAATGATCTCATTGATCCTTAAATAAAGATATAAAATAAATTATTCGGGAAATGTTAAAATAAAATGATGTATTACTATTAATACAGTAGTGTTCCGAATAAAACCAAAAAGATTTATTTTTACTTACTCAAATATATTCAAACAATTATCAGTTTTGGAGCCACAAACAATTATTCAAATATAATTATTGATTTTGAAGTCAAAATTAATTATTCAAATACAATTTTATGAAAATTGGTTTCTATGGAATCATCAAAAAGCAAAAAAGATGAATATGAGAAGAATGATCATTTTTTCAATTAAAGATTAGAAATACGGCCTTGATTGTAAATTATGGGAAAGAAAGGTGAAATTTAACCTGTGAATTGTTTTTTGGCGCAAAAATTAAAAAAATTAAAATTATTTTTAATAATTGATACACAGTGGGTAGTCAATAATCGCCTGACCAGTAATTTGAAAAAAATTGGCAATTTTTGATTACTTGTGGTATCTTTTTGAATCATAATTTGGTGAATGGTCGGACATATACAAACTTCTCTCAAAACTTTCTAATATTTTTTTTTAAATAATTTATTCTGGTCACTTCAATGATCACTTATTATTCAGACAGTGAGGTCCGCAAGATTTTTTTTATTTTATTTTCTACACTGAGGTCATACGAATACTAAAAGTTGTGGGCTAACGGTGATTCTATTCACAATTTTGGCGGTAGAGAGCTCTGCACTTCGGACTGTTCGGTGCATTTTTTTGTAAATGTTATAAAGGAAATTACCTTGGCTAGAGCTTGAGTCCCGATCAGAAGTACCGGAAGCCGAAGTTACTGAGCCGGCCGATGATGATCTGGATGAAGGTCGGTTTGGATTGGCTGGTTGAGTCGCCCAAATCGAGTTGTTTAATGATGGTAAAGCAGAAAGCATCTTTTGTTGTTCTTGCTTTTGTAAATGTTCAAGTTGGAGACCGTAAAAACGGGTCTTAAAACACTTTAACGACAAATTCAGACCCCAGAAAAAAATTTAACAAGGGGCAAATATCGCCGAAAGTTTTTCAAACCAAAAGTGGCAATATTGGGCAGTTTCGGTGATATTGGCAGTTTCGGAGATATGGGGACATAAAAAGTTGTTTTTGTTCAAAAATGAAAAACGCCTTGCCGTACGAAATGACGTCATAATTTGAAAAACGAACTCCCGGAGTACTTTATTACCAAACTCAATCAAATAAAAATTCAAATTTTTTTTTGAAAATTTAATTTTGAAATATGACGTCATTCATGATTTATCATGACGCACTCGAGAAATTTGTTATACAAACTTCGAGCGCCCACGCAATTTCGGCGATAGTGGCACATTCGGCATTATTGGGCCGGCGATATCGAGCACTTCTCTGTAAGATAACAGTATTTTAACAGAACAAATAACAGTTAATTTATAATTATGATTATTTAACATATTTAAGAACTTGAGCGTAGTTCAAGCTTTTTACAGCACGACTTCTTTAAAGAGGGCTTCTGATTAGTGGTGAGTTAATGAACTTAAAAGCTTTAAAAAATTGATGTATTAGTTTTTTTATATTCTCAGATCGATGACCAAGCTTTAAAAACAAGACTGAATTATTGTGAATAAATTTTTTTTGTTTATATAAAAACATTTTTTGAATAAAATAAATATTTCAAAAGTTGAAATTCAAATTAATTATAATTCTAAAAAATATATTCAAGAATATGTTTTTAATAATGAAAAAATTAAATAAAAAAGTTATTCATTCACGACATATTATTAACGGTTAAGTTTTTGTTAAAAACTTAAAAAATATTTTCTCCCAATAATAAGGTCTGACTCAAAAAAATGAAAACAAATATGCATTTTTTATAGTTACCTCAATACAAAATAAAATAGGCAAATTTCTCCAATTTTTTCGCTGTTATTCAAGTGAAAATAAATAAGAATAAAAAAGTATTTTCAATACTTATTTGGGATTCAAAACCCGATTAATCATATTAAGTACAATACTGATCAGGGTTATTAATTTCTGTTCTCGTTTTTCTAACACATCAATCATTGGTTCCTCGCTTGCACGCGCTAATGCGATGATCTTTCAACCCGCACAAAAACTGTGCCTACTTCATAAAACCATTTATTAGTGTTGCACTAAAATTCGTATACTCACTGTATTGAAAGGCGCCAAAACAAAATTTCGAAAATTGAATCATAAATAATAGAACAGCCCAAATAATACGAATGAAAAATTTCAAAAAAACAAGTAATCAGAAGAATGAACGAGCATTTAAGCTGACGTTTAATTTTAACCACTCCTACAGCTTAAATATCAAAGATTATTTCAAATGCTTGTCAATGCATAAAAGAGCTGTATTTATGATTTTCAATTATGCAACGAAACGAAAAAGGTAAAAGTTTCTAATTACTTAGTGGAACATATTTTTGGAATGTCCTCTCCTTCCTGAAACAAATAACATTGTGAATCTCAAATTGACCACTTAACATCAGAAACCATATAAATACAGCATTTCACATCTCAAATATGATGTAAATCTCTCATAAATTTTATCATGGTTTTTGAGGAATCAAAAATAAACATATTTTTCAAATAATAAAGTTTCATGAAAATAACAAAAAAAAATGAAACTAAAGTAATCATTCAAATTTGAGTTTCGGTTAATAAAATCCAAAATAAAATTTATCATATTTAAAATTTGAATACGAAATCCAAAACAAAGCATATAATTTCAATTATAAATTTCTGTCAAAAATAATGAGATCAAGCATATCACACTTAAATTTCAAAATAGTCAATAAAAAATTGAACTAAACTTATCATTTAACCTCCTCACACCCTTTGACTATCAGAAGGCAAAAAAATTTTCGGGAGCCAAAACTGCGCAGAAATAACATCGTTACAAACCTATAATTCAAATATGTCATAGAGTTTGCAATTTTGTCTCCAAAAATATTGTTAAAAATTTCATACGATTATCCATTCGAAAGTTATTTTTTCCTACTTTTTTATGGAATTTTTGCTTAAATTTCTCAAAAAATTAATTGTGTGAAAACGAAACATATTATCAAAATTCTGAGGAAGCCAGTTCTTGAAAAAGTTTTCGAGGATTCTTTTGATATCAGTTAATTTTTTCTGCGGTCTCTTTACGAAGAATAATTTTTTCACAAGTGATTTTTATGAAACTGAAAATAATGAAAAACAAAATTTCAAAAAATTATATTTCGAAAGAATTGAATGGCAATTTAACCGAAATAATGCCGACAAAGACAAATGGATCAAGTGTAGAACATAAGGTGGTACTGATTCTGAGTTCTCAGCTGATTAGCAATATTTTTTACATTTTACTGCATATATTTTGACGCGCGCCGATATGAATAATTGTTTTGTAAGCGATTGAGATATCATTTTTCAAATCTAAGACCAGTTATTGATAGCTAGTGTTACACTTGTTAATTTGTAACTTATATGTCATTGTTAAAAATTGTTGTTCACAAACTTCGAAATTTGGAAATGTCACGTGTTATTCACTTAATTTTATCCTTAATCTCAATCAGTGACAAATAAGTAAATTGATATGTTTCCCAGTTTTCCCGTGATAAGCGCTAAGTGCCTTTAGATAGTCTTTTGGGTGTGAGGCATAGTTCTCGTTTCTTGGTGTGAGGATGTTAAACCGTCAGCTTTGGTGTAAAATTCTAAAATTCAGCTTATCATTTATATTTGTAATTTGAATACAAATTGAAGATATCAAAATTGTTTGGAACAAAACATATAATTTAATTTTTTCCATTTCTGTCAAAAAATTGAAGTTAAACATAAAACTTATTTTTTAAATCTAAATTACGAAAAAATTACCTCAACTTATTATCAAAATTAGTATGAAAATCTAAAATTGTGCACATCATTTATATTTTCAGTAAACACCAATTAAAAAGAGTTCAAACTAAAAAATAAAATTAATTATTTAAAATTAACATATGTTAAAAATTTAAGCATGACTCATATTGCATAAATGTGAATGCATAAACAAACTATATTTATATTCTGAAATGATGCAAAGAAAAGCAAACATGTAAAAATATATCCAAACTTAGAGGAACATATCCTGCGAATGTCCCTTCTTTCCTGAAAAAAAATAAGATTTAAAAATCGTACATTAACCCCCTTAGACCAAAAATTACTTCCGCCTTAGAAAGTATCAAAAGCTGCATAATAAGAATAAGAACTAAAAAATTAGATTTCCTCCCGGTGGGATTAAATTTAAAAATTTGAATTTCTCCCTTGTCAACGCTAAATGATGAAAATCTAAAAAACGGGAGTTGCGGTTTTGCTTCCGCGTTGTATAAAAATCTTAAAGGAATCCCGAGTATCTAAAAAATTAGCAAAAGTACGGTCGTATTTTGCGGTATTTTCGTGCTTTCTTCACACCTCAGAACTATGTGGGCACTTTTTTGACTCACAAATTTTTATAATTAATGTTTACGAAAATATATTTCGGAAAATTAACTTTTGAACTTAAATTTTTAGAAAATATGTATTTTTGAGAAAAAAACAGCAATTGTATCTTTAGAAGGAGCATCCTGAGTCAATTTTGGTGAATTAATCCGAATTAATTCGGAGTTTGAACAGGACTCATCTGATTAAGTTTATAAATAGCTCAAACTGAGCGCAAATATTAAGAGATTATTAAATGAACAAAAAATGGTCCGATTCAGATCATTATTTTCAATTGTTTAACAAAAAAGATAACTTTCGGATTTAAACAATTTCCGTAATCTCAGAAAAAAATTAAAAAAATGTTCCGATTCGGACTAATTCTTTATTATGTTTGTATTAACTTGATATTTGTGCTCAGGTTGAGCTATTAAAAAACTTAATCAGATGAGTCGTTTTCAAAAGCCGAATTAATTAAGATTAATTCGCCGCCTTTGACTCAGGATGCTCGTTCTTCCTTGATTAAAGATATGATCAGGTTAAAAACTCAAAATTTTTTATTTTCCACATCTCTAATTCATTTCTGCACCTTAATTATTAATTAAGGAGGTGCTAAAGGGTGTCGCTGATAACGCTGTTTCTTGAAGTTTTTGACGCGTTTTCAAGCGAATCTGGTAAGGGTGCTACTGCACAAACTTGCTCAACGTGAAGAAGAATTGAAAGTCAATATTCCTCTTTTACACTATCCGGAATATTTGGTCCTTGTGTAGTAAACGTTGTGTGTTTTTTTATACAAGTAGTAGAACCCAAATATTTCGGATAGTGTGATTAAAAGATATAGCACTATTTCAATGAGACACAAGACCTTCAATGAGTCTCCCAAAAATCACTCAAGAGCTAACTTTTTCTCCAATTTTCATCAATTTTTTTTACATTTCTATGTTAGACTCTGGAGCACTAGTACAAAAATCGTTCAGAGCTCTGTTTCAACATTTGCTTGTGACCAAAGAAATCGCGATAAAACGAAATAAAAATCTTATCGAAAATTTAGCGAAATAAAAATTGGACGAAAACATAATTTTGAGAACAGAGCTCTGATGAATTGTTTGTACTACCACTCTGGAGCCTGGCATAAATACAATGGATGCAAATTGTAGGAGGAGATAGCTTTTAGTGTTTTTCGGATAAGCCTATTAAAGGTTTTGTGTGAGCGTTTATTGTATTAGATTGCAATAGGTGCTGAAATGACCTGAAAGACTGGTTATTTAAGTTCAGCAAATTAGCGACACTAATTCTCCTAAAGATAGATTCGCCATTTTTATTTCGCTCGATAGTTAATATTTTTCAGCTTCGGAATTTTTGAACGATTTTTTTCATGAAAAATAAAATCTTTGAATATTTTCAACTTAATAATCTCCTTATTTGGAAACATCTTAAAAATTAATTTGCTATTGAAAATGTCTGACTTGCGGTTCAATCTTTCATTAATTGTATTATTTAGTTTCGACATCAGTTTGATGCAACTACCGAATTCAATGTATTTTATCTCTTTATAAAACTTAAGAAATGAAATTGAAGCACCTCGAAGGAAATTCTTTACATAAAATTATTTGAATTCGGTGGTTGCAACGGCCCGTTAAATTGAGAATATTTTTTTTTATTATAGAGTTAATTTCTTCTTAACCTTGGTTTTCGATTAAAATTACGATTTAAAGTGTGATTTTTAAAAGATAAACTATTTCTCAAATTAGCAATTGACGATTTGTGAAAACAAATGTCGACTCAGAGCTCAAACTCATAAATGGCTCAAGCATTTTTCAGTTTTTGACAAGTGAACGTTCAAATTTCAGTCGACGATTTGTCCACGATTTGGGGAGGTATAATTTCTGAATGTCGGGCGATAATGGAACCTGAGGTCACCTGAAATATCAATTTCAAATACAATTAAAATGATAAATTTATGACGTGGTGTTCCATCTTTTCCGATCATTTCCTATTTTTTTTCAACCAAAAATATTTATTCAGGCCCGAGAAACTCAACTTGGAAGTCAATTATTATCATTAAAATATCTCGGTTGGCGCATTTTGTAACTTTTGCATGAAAAAACCATCAGTAGGTGATTTTTACGTCTTCAAGAAAGGATAGATTTTTGAACAAAATTCATGAATTTGATGTCATTAATCGCTGAATTATGAAATAATAAACGGATTGGGGTGGAAATTCAGAAGCATTCAAAATTTTCAGATTTTGACCTTGTGAAATCGAAAATTAAATTCACGCATTATAAATTTTATGATCGACCTCTAAGAATTTCCAGTAACGATTAATTTCGGAAAAACTGACTTCAGCATTTTAGAATTTTTGAAACGTTTTCCTGGTTTTCTCATGCAGATTACAAAGCTAACGCACGATTTACACAGAAATGATACACGAAATTAATTACCATAAATGTTTTAGGTAAAAATTATATGGTGAGTAGCACTCTATTTTGGTGTGCGGAGGTCACAGTCTAAATTGGTAGAGACTGAATTTTGAAATTTCACATGATTGATATCCCCTATTCACACTTTTGTTAATATCCCGGCCCTACTACTTAAAAACACACTACGTTTCCTAATCAGGGCCGGGATATTAACAAAAGTGTGAATAGGGGATATAGTGTCCTAATTGAACAGAAACTACCTTAAAACAAGGTTTATTTACGAAAAAATAGTTCAAAACTTGTGTTTTCGCTATCAAATTTTTTATTGCTGCCAATTTTCTTTCAATTAGTAAACTTTTCGACCCAAGGATTTTTTATACGGTCGAAGGTATATTTTTCCGCATTGAAAAAAGTGTTTTCTCGGCATTTTCTAGAAGAAGGTTTGTCAGAAAGACCTAAATTTTCGGGGAAACAGATAATAATCGACATTGAGCTTTCAGATTGGAAAATTTCTCAAAATTTATATACAACTGTTCTAAAATTATTAAATATTGTGTGTTTCAACCTAATTTTTTTTTAAAAACATATTTATTTTTTGACTTTTATATAAATTTTCTTCAAACTTTGCCCAAAACTTCAAACAAATTTTCCTTAAATTCCCGTAAAATAAATTTTATTAATTGTACGCCTAATATTCTAGATTACTTGATATTTGTCACACCGGAAGTCGATTTTCCGAATTTCCGATTTTTTCTTCTTGAAATATGTTCAAAGTGAAGTCAAAAAATCTATAGCTACTTTCAAATTTTCAATATTTGAAGTTGAAAAACTCAAAATACGAAATCAGGTCAAAATTTAATCTTGTAGAATTCCCGTAAATCTGAAAATTTCGAATTTTATGTATTTTACAGTGCATGCATTTTTGATCACCTATTGTTCCAAATGCTCTGAGGCATTTCGATCAACCGAAAGTTCTAAAAAAATCAGAAGAAAAAATGCGGGAAAAAGACCCGAAACCTTTATACCGTGCATTTAAGAAAAAATGGCAAATAGAAATATTTTGTCAAATATGTGTCATCTCAAGCAAGACAAAGAAATACAGTGCTGCTTTCAAACAATTTTATTTTGTTGTTTCATAAACATGTTTTGACGGAATAAATAATTTTGGTCATTGAAAAAAATGCAACAAAGATAATCGAACGCACTGTAGTTAAGGAGGGAAAAATCACAATGGTCATAATCTGCAATAGCTCAGACGTCACGTTCGGTGACTATGGAACTTCAAAGACCAAAAATAAAAAGTGTGTTTGCTCACTAATTGCACATCCGAGCACTTAAATTATTTTTGCAAAAATATCAGCTTGCACAGAGCCTTTATCCGGTCGAGCCGTTTTTTCAGCTGATTTGATTCGAAAAATAATTTTTTATCCTTCGAACAAAAAGTACTCGGCTCGCTCAAATTGAAATCCCACATAATATCATCTCATAGACAAAAAAAAATCTGGGATCGGATGTGTGGTAATCAAAAAAATGTGTTTTAAATTTCGCTGAAAAATAATTTTTTTTTATTCAGGTCAAAATAATAAGCCACTAATTTAATACAAAAAATTTCAAAGTGAATTGTTCCCCGTAAATGAAAAAAATCGACGAAAAATTTTGTCGACCAAGAAAAAAAACCTTTTCATTGAAAGAAAAAAGTTGAAAAACTTATAAAATGATATTATTAAATAAAATAACTTATTTTCATCTGACTTTTTCATTAATCTAGATTTCGATTTTTAAATCAAAGTTCCACAAATTTGATTGGTCCAAAATTCAAATGAATATTTACGGCGCAAATTAAATATTGAAGCGAGATCGGATACTTTGTCACAAGTGTTTGCCTGTAATGCATTCTTGTAGATAGACGAGTGAGTCAGCATTGTTGTAGGCGTTGACGGACATAGTTGCTAGACTTTTTTGGCTACCTTGTTTTATCCCAAATTTGAAGCAGTGTTTCCTCTGGTTGTATCTATAAATAAACTTTAGTTTCTAGTCAAGCATTAGGAGGTTCATTTTCTCGATTTGAAGGATGCAGAAAAGTTGATGGTAGTTTCAGTTCATTATTATCACAATTAAAATTACAAAGAAAAATATCGAATAAAAAATAAATTTATCAATTAGATTTTGAGCCTTTATAACAAATTTAAAAAAAATTGGTCTTTTTTATCCAAATTATTTAGAAGTAGATAATTTGTTCTCAGAAAATAATACGACTAAAAATAGATTAAATCCAAAATTCTATAAATTGAGTAAGTGATTGATTTACAAATTGGAAAACATTTGCCAAAATTGAGCATTTAAATTTAATAATAAGTTTTGGAATTAAGTCTCAGCGATGCTTTTTAGTCACGCGTGACCAAAGATCTTTTTTTGTTTATTACTTTACTTCAGTTCTAGAAAATATTCTTGAGGCAACGCTTCGAGTTAAGGAATTAATTTTTTTGTCAAGAAAATTGTTCGACTTTTTAACAAGTGCCTATTTTTCTTTAAATATTGACGATTACTGTAGAATAAGTAAAATCCATATCAAAAACACTGTTTTGAAAAAAAATGGGTATTTTCGATAATTTTTACGAGTTAACCAATCAAATTATGCTGAACTTCAGAATTTTTCTCTATCATTACTTTATTAAAATTATCAAGAAATTAACTGATCAGTTTTATCTCATGAACTTCTCAAGATGACTCAAAACGATATAGTAATTTTTTGAAAAATAATCAAGCGGGTTAAATTCTATAATAAACAATTGCGTTTTATAATTCTCGGACAAGTTTAGGTCAACGAGGGTTAATTTCAGTTTTTCAACCAAAATATTTACAAAAAATTCTATAGGAAAAATCGTCAGATTGGGTATATTCTGACTGACCCAAGAAATGGATTTAAAGAAAATTTGGAACTTCACGATGCTTTCATGATTTAACAAGCTTTTCGATTTCATGGTCCCTGGTCTGCTAAGTAGTATAACCGGGGAACAAAAATAAGTTCACATAACGACCCAATTTAAATACCGTAAGCAAATTATCAATGTCTTTATTCCGGGACTAAAATTCTTCAGATCGAGCTAATCCCCCGTTTAAAGTCTCTAAATTGTACCTTGAAAATAAGGTGCAGTAGTAACTTTGAGTACAAATTAAGCTTTATTGGCTATGTGAGCTTTTAAAGTCGATTAAACGCGAAAGAAACCGTAGCAAAGCTAGCATAATCTTTAAAAAGGCGTTTTTATAAATTATTCCAAAGTGCACAATTGTCCAAAGTCCAACATGGTCTCACGTGATATTTGATTTCAAGTACGACATGGTCACAAGTTCATATTGGTCCCAAGTGTGATTTGGTCCCAATTGCGTACTCGTCCCAAGAGATACCTATCCAATAATTACCGCCATAATCATACTTATCGAACATTTAATAATCAGCCAATCAAAACCGGCAAATGTTGAAATTTTTCTCTATAAGTGGTTGAATAAATTTCTCGTAATATTTTTTCAAAATTAATTTTTGAATTCCTTACAAAATTCTTACAATTAATTGCTTTTTCATTTTTAATCTCTTTTTTTCCAAAAAATATAAATAAAATATAAAAAATATTTTCTGCGTCTTAATTATGCCTTATCTAGTTTAGTGCTCTGTACATACAAATTATGTTTTATTAGATAATTTTGAGAATAACAGAATCAAGGAGGAGGAGTGTTAAGGATATTTTATCGCCAAAAACATTTCTTAGTTAGAATAAGATTATTATTACACAATTTCATGAAGAATTGAACGCTTATGTTTAATCTATATTGTAGACTTATTAACAAATTGAGCAGATTATATTTGATTATTTTTTAATTGACTGGATTGGATATAAATTTTTTCGAAAATTTTGCGAACTTTTTATTTTGCAAAATAATGTCAATTTTCTTAGATTTTATTTTCACAATACACTGGTGAAAAAACGCAAGAGTCGATTTTTGCATTTTTGTAGTATAATTTGTTTTTATTTTGTTCAATAAGTAAGGCATTCACTCCCCATAAATGCTTTTTGGGCAGTGAGTACAGTTTTAACTAATGCGGTTTCTTAATTTTCCATATTTTTTTTATGTGTTACAACCGCGTAGGCGGAGAAAAAAAGTAGGAGCCGACCGTTTTACATTTAAGGGGCCGTATGTAAAATTGTGAAAATGAGTGATGTTGATAAATGCACTATTTACTCAATTTTATTCAAATTTATAATTGTCTCCCAAGAGTATTTCGTTAATAAATGACACAAATCAAAATATGATTCCAACTTTCGTTTATCTTCAACATATTGGTTTGTTATTTATGCTGTTTTCCTAATCAGGGCCGGGATATTAACATAAGTGTGAATAGGGAATATGAAACAAAATTATAAATACTTCAGTGAAATAATTTGATAAAAGCAAGCTCAAATTTCTAGCTGCCTATAGGATATATCTGAAATTGGGATTTCTAGGCCCCCACTTTCGCGTTCGCGATCGAACTTATTTTCGAAGCTTTTTTAAGACAATCTCAAGATATCTGGTGCGAACGCAAAAATAAGCGCCGAACGATACCAACATTTGATATACAGGTTGAGTTGTCATTTTATAGGGTTTAAAGTTGACGAACAAAAGATGAGGCATTTCTCTTCAGCGCCCTGGACCCAGTCAAGCTAAAGCCATAGGAAATTAAGAACTCACCCGGTAGTTTTTTAATTTTTTGACACCATCACAATAACTCCAGTTTATAATTTATTTCATAATGTTAAAATGAACTAACGGGAAATAATTTAGGGTAAGGAAGGCACGGCAAAATAAAGTTCTGGTATAAATAGGCTTTAATTTTTGTGAGAGATTTTCATTGAAAAATGATGTATAAACACCAAATAAAATTATAAAAAAACAGACTGCAACCCTCTAAAATTTCACAAACCGCTTTTGAAATTGCCTATCTTTTGGCTAGGAATTTTCGAAATAAATTCAGAAAATAGTTTCAAAAATGTTGCGAAAAGTAGCACTTATCTGCCAGTTTTGGGAATTTATTTTTTTCGTTAATTCTAGTATTGTGCGTTTTTGATATTTTAACTCTGCTGCTCAAATTAGACTTGATCTTGAGAAATAAATTGGTAAGTCTTTTAATAATGTCTCAAGCCAAATAAAGGCAATTTTTTTTCGAAAAAATACTTTTTTGGGAAACGGGACATAATTTCTTCCAAAATATTTTTCTGGGTCAATTTCAGCACAGAAACTAAAAAGTGCTCGGAAATAAATAAAATCGAGCTGGTCATTTTTGCCACCTACCTTATTTTTGAGTTCTGCAAATAAAACATTTCCTCTCTTCCAAATTTGAAAACAGAAGCGCATTATCTTGTTCGAAATTGACCAAAATGAGCAAAGGGTTTATCACCACAATATACATTTTGTAATCATAACAAATAATATCATAAGGTCAAACGGTTAAATTTTCATTTATTTGAAACTTATTAACTCACACTTATCACGTTTGTATAAAGTAAATAATTTCAAATATTAGTGGTTTAAAAAAAATTTTTTATCTGATTAGAAAACTACGGATGTTCAAAGTTATTTATGAAATATCTAAAACAAGCTAAGATAATCTGTAATTTTCTGGGCTTCTAATCTTTTACGTGAACTGTTACTGATTTGACATAAAAAGAGCCATTTTTATTATGTGAGTTTTCTCATTGCCATTTTTAAATTTCTAGTTGACTTTCTATTCGCATTTTAAAGCTGGATGGTGTAAAATTAACTCGAACTGTTTCCACAATAACGTTAAAACGGCCCAAAAAAAAAATTAATGAAAAAAATCAACTCAATCGAATCGAGCATGTTTACGTAATAATTTCAACATCTAAATCGAAAGCATTCTAATTATTAGCTTGGGATACATTTTCACTTGGGACACTTTACGTTTTAATTCAATTTTGTTTTGGGATAAATATTCATATTAAAAAACCTTTTTCTGGTTCGATCCAATGAACGACTTGTTGATAATGTAAATCAACCATATTTCGAGCCTCTTTCAAAAAAGTGCTATTATGATTGTTATGTGGTAAACAAGTTATTGTTTTTGTTTAAAAACATTGCAAAAGCATTTTTTTTTAATTTTGGAGCATTCCTAAATTCACTCAAAGGTCAATTTTCAGAGTTCTACTGATTCTGAGATTTGCTTCAATTAACAAATTTATCAAAAATCGCGAAAATCATATGGATCACCCGCCCTCAGAGTACAAATCCTAAATATTTGAAAAATGCGAAATCTGAGCATTTGATTTGTTGATTCTTTCTTAATCTGACCAATGAAATCGGCCTATTTCGCAATCAACGGTTTTGATTGGGTGCTTATATCTTGCGTTGTTTGTACCATTCAAATATTTAGGATTTGTACTCTGAGGGCGGGTGATCCATATATTTTACGGATTTTAGTTCTGACGAGAAAAAATAACAAAAATTTTATTTCGAAAAAATTAGTGAAAATGTATGTTATGATTAGGGTGCGCAGCGGGAACTCTACAGACTAAACTAAAACTGTTGATACAATTCATTAATCGGGGGTCGTTAATCGCCACCAAAAAAAAGGATTACGAGTCATAAAAAAATTTTGGGCCATTTATTGGCCAGAAAGTGAATTTCAAAAACCCTTATTTTCAGCACTGATTTCTGTTTAAAGCATAATAAGCTCAATTTTTTAAAACATATGATGGGAAAATCTGACCCGCAAAAAAATTAGCATCTGTTGCGCATTAAAAACTTTTCGGGCTATTGTGTAAGGAAAATGAATATACATGTCATGTCGACAAAAAATTACGTGTTATCCAGGAGTTAACTTTTTAAATTATGTCAAAAGCATATTCAAAAGAATATTTACTAAAATAAACTTTTCAAATCAAAATATTTGCTAACCTATCGTTATACCTAGATGACAACCATGCTTTAGGCTACTGTAGTAGATTTTTAGTTTTTTATCGGTGATTATACAATATTAACCCTTTTTATCACTTTAATTCAAACTAACAATTATGGTGCTTAAAAATTTTTAATCAATTTATTTTTTGTTTTGTAACTTCAAAAATAAATCAAATTCATGGCAAATTATGGCATACAGTATGCCGCAAACTGTAGACGGCATACTCCCTCCTGAATTTTATTACCGCATAAGAGGTTTTATAACACGCCTCAAGACGTAGGCGGATGACGTTGAATAGTAGCATTGCGTTGGTCTAAATAGTGGATAGTCGCGGAACAAACATTTAGGCGACGTTACATTATAGGTGAATAATAATTACGATTTCAAGTATCTCAAATTTTTGAAAAGCATTCTCGAAATCCAACGAATTTTTATCAAAAATAGCTCAAGTACGTAATGAGTTGCAAATAAAACCCGCAAGAACATTAGCATCTGTTTTGCCTTAAAAACTAATCGGGCTATTGTGTCCTGCGAGGTACGATGATGTATACGATATTATACATGTCATGCCGACCATAAATTTACGTGTAATCCAGGGGTTAATTTTTTCGATTATTTCCAAAGATAAAACAAAATTCGTCAAGAAAATTAATATTTTTATATTAATTTTAAATATTTAGTATCATTTGAAGCCATTAATTCAAAATCGAAACAATAATAATTAAAATAAGTTAATAACATTAAAATAACATTTTTAACAAGGTCCAAGAAATTATTTTCATTTGTTTTAAAGGTAACTATTGGGTCGCTGTTTTTTGCATATTCTAAATTATTTACAATTTAACATGATTCCGTTGTAATCGAGAATAGTTTCGATTTCAATTATTAATCAAAAATAGTTTATTTTAGGGAAAACACCACGGTTCAGGTTTTTTTAATATCTTTAGCGATTCCAAAATTATCAAAATTAGATATCTACATTTGTATACGGGTACACATCTTGATGATACTCAACACAAATATCTTCTGGCTTAAAAAATGAAATTTAAATTTGAAGGGTTTATTTCAAAATTTCGCTAACGAGGTCTTGTCTCAGTCTGTTACGCTTTTGGCTCAGAAAAGTAGAGTACAGTACCCTAAATGTTTAAGGAAATTAAAAAGAACATTACATTTTCCCTGATTGGCTGAATCTGTAAAACGATTTGAATCACATCAACGCCCATGAGTCATATTTTAAGACGATTTTCTGTTTAGTTTTAGGGAATCGTATCTTTAAGTTAGGTCTTGCTTCAAGTTTGGTCAAGATGGACGTGCAATTATATGGATTACCGGATCTCAGAGTACAAATCCTAAATATTTGAATGATACAAACAACGCAAGATATAAGCACCCAATCAAAACCCTTGATTGCGGAATAGGACGATTTCATTAGTCAGGTTGAGAAAGGATCAACCAATCAAATGCTCAGATTTCGCATTTTTTATAATATTTAGGATTTGTACTCTGAGGTACGGTAATCCATATCATGATGAAAAAAATCATTTCTTTTTTAATCTCAAAATATACACATAAAAAGTCTCCTTTCTTATCAGAGAATCAATTTTGCAGTTCGGTCATGGCCTAGACAAAGCTGATTTAGACTGACGTATCACTGTGAAAACTCTCATACTATTCTTATACCTTATTTTCAGATCAATATTAATGGTGCTTAGAAATTGCAGCGTTCAAAACACCATTATTTGGCATTTTCAACCAGATTGCTGCCCCTGAGGCAAAAATCGAAAAAAATAGCCCCCATTCACTAAAATTCAGACAATTTTCCGGATTATCACCAAATCTCAAAACTTTCCGATATAAGCTCTAGGATCCGTGTTTTTTNAAAAAAAGCTGAGGGACTCGTGTTTAACCGCGGTTAACCAGATGGTTGGTGGGAGGGGTACTGAACTGTCTAATGTAACTGCGAAATCAAGGAGAGATCTTACATATGTTATAGTGAGAAATGTTCTACCTTCATCAGTTTAGCCGTACCGAGCCTCCAAAATGTCAAAAATCACTCACACCACCCCCTTAAATTCTTTCGTCAAACAGAAAAATTCAATTTTTAAATACAGTAAAAACAAGCTAGTTTCGCAATGATAAAAATAATCACCATTTTCTGAAATAAATCGGATTTATTTATTTGACTGTGACTTGGCGCAGACTTTTTAGATCTCCTGCCTAATCCGGTGCGTGTCTCGAGATAAAAAGATAATTTTATTCTTATCGTAATCTAAATTTTTTCACTCATAACTAACGTAATAGCTGATATGACAGTGAGTTGTTTTGTGTACGAAATAAAACTGGAAATTTGGAGAATATTTTTCACTGTTACCTAGTGTAGTTTATGAACAAAAAAATACGGAAATATTTAGATACTCATTTCGAGATCCTTTTTTTACATCTTGAAAACGGTATTTTGTACACAAATAAACACACGTCTTCCTGTATTTTTAATCGAAACCCAATTATAGCCTAGGTTTTAAGGTCTATAAATTTGAAAAACAGTGCATACTGATAATATCCTTTTCCCAACGGAACTCCATCTCAAAAACGTTTACTAACTCTATAGCGCGCGTTCGAATCCCACTAATGTTATCTTACTGATAGTATTGAGTATGATTGTAGGCAATGGGTGCTTGATATTGGGACCACTAAATTTTATCGATGTGTAATCACTCAAACAATCACTAAAACAATCACTTAGAAAAAATCAGTGAGATTCTAACACGCGCTACAGAGATAGTTAAAGTTTTTGAGATGGAGTTCCGTGGGAAAAGGATATATAACTCAGTACGCTTTTTTTTCAAAATTAAAAATCCGTGACTTTAAATAAAACTGAACATATCATTTGTATTGTTAGTTTCTAAAAAAACTTACAAATTAAATAAAATCAATTTTAATTAAATTATAAAAAGTAAACATATATCTAAAATCTGCAAAAAGGGACCTTTTCAGAAAATTATTCAGAATTTTTTGTTGACTTTACTCAAAATGAGCCCACTTTTGGTTTTTGAAATAATTGATGTTTGTAACTGAAATAAAAATTTGAAAATAATAATGTGCATCATTGATACATTAAGTATACATTCTTGAAAATTGAAAACATTATGTTCGAAAGATCGGCCATGCAGAGCGTATCGGCTATATCGATAATTATACCATGCTCTAGACACTTTCTTCCTATATTTTAACTATATTCATAAAAAAAATCGAAAATTTCAATAAAAAACCTGAAATTTTGATTGAGTTGATCGAAATATTATTGCCAAAGATTGTTTTTTATAACAAAAAATAACTAATCAAATTTTCGAAAACTTTTAGACATTTGCCCAATTAAAAAAAATATTTTTTTATTATAAAAATTGGATTTTTGATCAATTCGTGAAAATTTTTGTATTAAAAAATTATATAAATTTAGCAAATATAGCCGATAAACTTTTTTACTTTCACTTTTCAATATCATTATTTGATAATATTATCAATTTACATTATTTATTTAGTCAATTTCAGCAATTTCAATTATTTTTCGGTTAAAATAAATAATTTATGTCAATTTCTTGGAAGTTATAAAGTTCTAATGCATGTTCCAAATTAATTAACTAAAAAAAACGCAATGTTCTAAAGCGCCTCATCCCATCAGTAAATTGGATCAAAAATGTTAACCTGTGGGTGACAAGTGGGCTTAATTATCCATTTATAATCAATTCATGTTAAGAAATAATGTCGATGCGGTAAAATTAACGTAAAAAGTATAACTTTTTAAATATCGGATTTTTTTTCTTGGAATCTGATCAGAGACCACGAAGTTTCAGACTGAATTCGCGCCTCAATCAGGTCCTCAAGGTTCCTTACATGCGTTTCCATGGTTAATTATTTTTTAATCTCCAAAAAATCTTAGATAATCATTGTTACGTTAATTTTCAAACATTAAAAATTTGGGCCAATCCAAAATATAGATCTCTTCATCTTTGCGTGAAATTTTTACGCTAACACTTGTTTGATTTTTTCTTATTTTTCTCCTGGATTGGAAGATAATCACAGTTTTTATTAACGTTAGTTAAACCATCATACTACTTTATAGATCATGTTGTAATTTATTATATAAATTTTTGTTTGTTATCGTAGCATACAAAAACAGCCTGGGTCAAAAAAAGGATGGGTAAACCACAATTACAAAAAAAGCATTAAAGCGATAACTTAAAATCAGATTAACCCCTTCACTCACAACAAACGATGAGTTCGTGATAAAACCAACATAAAGTTTTTGTGATCATTTTTTTGGAAAACCTTGCTTCAAAACCGAACATATTATATAAATTGTCGATTTTGGTAAAACTTACACAAGATATATCGACGACTAGGCCTCCTCGAACATATAAGCCACTTTTTTAGCCAAAATTTTTATATAATTGCGGCTATTGGAAAGGTCATCGATTGACTTCTTAGATAGCTCAAACTGAGAAAAATTAAAGATAAAATTAATTAAAACAAATGGTGTGAATCAATTTTTTCAAATTTTTTTACAAAAACTGAAAATTAACAATTTCCGTGACCTCAGAAAAGAATCGAAAATTGTCCGATTCGGAACAAGTTATTTCCTTTATTCACTCATATTGTGCTCAGTTTGAGCTATTTAAGAACTGAATCAGATAAGTTGTTTCAAAAGCCGATCAAATAAATTTTTGGTAAAAATGGATAGGAGGACCGTCGTCGATATCGCGTTATATGTTGAATTTAGGAAAATAACGGAAGATGTGAAATATAACTTAAATTTGAATTTTAATTCATCTGTATACTTATTAATAGACAAAATCTTAGATCAAAAACAGTTAATTGTCCACATTAGATTTTATTTTTTTTAAGTCCGTAGTTTCACATTGTACATAAATTCAGTTATTATAAGTTACCATTTTTTTCTTCCTGAATATCTCTTGAAAATAATTCTTGAATATTTCTTTGATAAAAATTTAATAATGTCAATTGGTATTAATAATTGTTAAACACAATTTCTAGTTAAATTGCCGGAGGACATATCAAAAGACAGAAAACATTGGTGGCGTGCAAACACGTGTGACAGAAGGTATAAAAATATTGTTTGATTCGCTGCCAAAAAATCAAAAAAAAGTACCTCAAAAATATTTGATCAATAAATTTCGAAAAAAGTTATACCGGCAAATTATAAAAATAAACAGATTAAATAATTTGAAATTTAACGTGAGAAAATAAATTCATTACTGCTGCATTACTCATTTGACACGAAATTTTAAACAAAAAGTAGCTGACATCGTGTGAAAATTATTCATCCATTTTATACTTGGTTTTTTAAACTAATGATTATGGTGTTTAAGAATTTCAATTCAACAATGAAATAACAAATGTAAAAGTTTTTCAGAATAACTAGGTTTTGACCACCTGGTGTATTGAATCAAATTTTATATATTTTATGTATTATAAAGAATGGTTATCAAACTATACAAAAAGCGAAAGCTTTATAGCCGGAGATTCATCTCGCTACCGAAAACTTGACATAACGTCGCTATATTATTTTTGTTCGGCTAGCCAATATTTGGGCCTACGCAAATGCCATTTTAAACATTAGCGAATGTATTGACACCTTTTTTGCGGAAAAACATTCAGGTTAGGATAGAACGATAATGGTTGACAAATTTGGAGCTATCAATAGTTCTAAAAATTAAAATTTGCCCCGCTCGCATTTTAGTTATATTAAACATTATCACCTACAGTATGTCCATTATTCTCTGTGAATCGTTTCCTTGAAGAAAAGTACTTTGAAAAAATCTTGAACCCTCTTGTTTTTATCACATTGAAACATTTTTTAAGTTTGTCTTGCAAAACACATCGCAAATATCGTTTTTCATTGTATTATCTCAATCATATCGATCACGAGGCCTAAACGCAATATCAGCGACTTTTCAGCAACATTTTTATATAATTCGGCTCTTGCAAACGACTCATCCGATTGAGTTTTTAGATAGATTGAGCAATATTTGTTAGAAAAAATAAGAAAATGGTCGATCGGAGATTGTTTTCAATTATTAAATAAAAACTGATAGTTGAAAAATTTCAGAATCTCAAAAAAATCGGACCAACTGTTTTTTTATTAATTATTTTCATCATTTGTTTCTCAGTTTGAGCTATCTAAGATTCAATCGTTTTTCAAAATACGAATATACACAGTTTTTTTGCTAAAAAAAGTGACCAATTTGTGCAAGGAGGCATTGTTATTGATATATATCATGATCCCGAGTAACTAAAATCTCTCATTTGCCTTTAAAAGAATAGAGGATAGAGATTCAAGTAAACTCGGGCTCATGATCGATATATGTCCTAGTTCACATTTTGTGAATATCCCGGCCCTACAACTGTAAAAGCACATTACGTTTCCTAATGAGGGCCGGATATTCACAAAAGTGTGAATAGGGATATTAACTATCTGAAAACTGTTCAAAATTACAACAAATTAAATCATATTTTCTCCATATAATTTTAAGTGCTTATTTCAAAAAACGTTTCAATCAATTTAGCAGAGATGTTCTCAAGCTGTAAAATATATAATAAAGTGACACTTACACTTTTTGTCTCTTGCTCATTAAGCGTTTTTTTAAATAAAGGGTTGGATAATCCCAAATATCGCAGAAAACAAGAAAAAAAAATATTAATTATAACTTGGGCTCGTTAGATGAAGCAAAAAGATTATAAATTTTTTACTTGAGTGGTTTTGAAGAGAAAGATTTGTTAGATAATTTATAAAATTACTGTAGAATCTCAGTGCACGAATTAAGTGAGAAGTTGTTGACCCTAGTGTAAGGTAGGCACAGGCAAAAATAAAGTTGCGGTATATGGCTCAAATTTTGAGGGATTCTCATTGATAATATGATTTANAGGCATGAGCACCTACTTCAATTAGTTTAAAAGTCGATTTCACGCCCGGTACTGACCCTATGTATGACTCATACATTAAATACATTTTTATACATTTTATACGCTATAAATTTCCACCACTAAAGTCACTGTTTTAGGTGACATTATAATTTAGTTGTCGGCCCGCATTTCCGCAAAATAATTGTAAATAAAAAGTTATTTCCCATCAATGGCTCAAAATGTGCGGTCAAATTAAAATTATTTCATGTTCCAAATTCCAGAAAATAATCTTCTTTCTGAACTTATATTATTTTTTTTTAATTGAGAATTTAGAAACTTTTAATTAATAGCCTATACTTTAACTTATACTTTAGCTAAGCGTTAGCCCGTTATACTGCTAGTACACCGCACATATATAATACAAGCGTCTAGCGCGCAACACCTAGCGGTGGAAAAAAAGCTGGACTTAGTAGCTAACCAAAAAAAGGATGGGTAAACCACAGTTACAAAAAAAGCATTAAAGCGATAACTTAAAATCAGATTAACCCCTTCACTCACAACAAACGATGAGTTCGTGATAAAACCAACATGCAGTTTTGTGATCATTTATTTGTGAAAACCTTGCTTCAAAACCGAACATATTATATAAATTGTCGATTTTGGTAAAATAAGATATATCGACGACTAGGCCTCCTCGAACATATGAGCCACTTTTTAGCCAAAATTTTTATATAATGCGGCTATTGGAAAGGTCATCCAATTGACTTCTTAGATAGCTCAAACTGAGAAAAAAATTAAGAATAAAATTAATTAAAACAAATGGTGTGAATCAATTTTTTCAAATTTTTTTACAAAAACTGAAAATTAAACAATTTCCGTGACCTCAGAAAAGAATCGAAAAATTGTCCGATTCGGAACAAGTTATTTCCTTTTATTCACTCGATATTTGTGCTCAGTTTGAGCTATTTAAGAACTGAATCAGATAAGTTGTTTTCAAAAGCCGATCAAATAAAATTTTTGGTAAAAGTGGATAGGAGGACCCGTCGTCGATATCGCGTATATTGTGAATTTAGGAAAATAACGGAAGATGTGAAATATAACTAAAATTTGAATTTTAAATTCATCTGTATAACTTATTAATAGACAAAATTCTTAGATCAAAAACAGTTAAATTGTCCACATTAGATTTTTCATTGTTTTTAAAGTCCGTAGTTTCACATTGTACATAAATTCATTATTATAAGTTACCATTTTTTTCTTCCTGAATTAATCTCTTGAAAATAATTCTTGAATATTTCTTTGATAAAAATTTAATAATGTCAATTGGTATTAAATAATTGTTAAATTGGTCCACATTCTATGTTATTATTGCCGGAGGAACTATCAAAAGACAGAAACATTGGTGCGTGCCAACACGTGTGACAGAAGGTATAAAAATATTGTTTGATCGGTGCCAAAAGATGCAAAAAAAAGTACCTCCAAAAATAATTTGATCAATTAAATTTCGAAAAAAGTTATTAACCGGCAAATTATAAAAAATAAACAATATGTCAATTAAATAAATTTGAAATATAACGTGAAGAAAATAAAATTCATTACCTGCATTACTCATTTGACACGAAATTTTAAACAAAAAGTTAGCTGACATCGTTGTTAAAATTATTCATCCATTTTTATACTTGGTTTTTAAACTAATGATTATGGTGTTTAAGAATTTCAATTCAACAATGAAATAACAATATGTAAAAGTTTTCAGAATAACTAGGTTTTGACCACCTGGTGTATTGAATCAAATTTATATATTAGTGTATTATAAAGAATGGCTTGGTTATCAAACTATTACAAAAAGCGAAAGCTTCAAAGCCGGAGATTCATTCTCGCACCGAAACTTGACATAACGTCGCCTATATTATTTTTGTTCGGCTAGCCAATATTTGGGCCTACGCAATACCATTTTTAAACATTCAGCGAATGTATTGACGGCTTTTTGCGGAAAAACATTCAGGTTAGGATAGAACGATAATGGTTGACAAATTTGGAGTGTAAGAGTTACGAAAATTCGACCTTCATTTCAAAATGCACCTAATAACTGAAATGCCCGAAATGTTTCTGCATGAAAAAAATTGATTTGGCGAATCAGAACTTCGAATGTTTCGCAGCGTGATTTTTTCGACCCGTGATTACGTAACTTATTCGAAGCTTCGCGAATCTGAAATTTTTACCCTTTTGAATTTTGTCTAACATTTTTTTGGGGTTTTTCGTTGCTATCAATAGTTCTACAAATTAAAAATTTGCCCGCTCCGCATTTTAGTTATAAAACATTATCAACTACAGTATTGGTGTAGAAAAGTAAGATTGAAAATAACGTGTTCACAACTTCTCGAAAAATTTTTTAAAAATTGAATCTGGAATTAAAAAAAAAATCTTCAACCCTCTTGTTCTGATCACATTGAACATTTTTAAGGCTGTCTTGACACATCGCAAATATTGTTTTTTCAGTATATTATCTCAATCATATCGACCACGAGGCCTAAACGCACATATCAGCGACTTTTCAGCAACATTTTTATATAATTGTTCTTGCAAACGACTCATCCGATTGAGTTTTTAGATAGATTGAGCAATATTGTTTAGAAAAAATAAAAAAATGGTCCGAATCAGAGAATTGTTTTCAATTTTTAAATAAAAACTGATAGTTGAAAAAAATCAGGAATCTCAAAAAAAATTGATAATGGTCCGATTCGGACCAACTGTTTTTTATTTTATTATTTCATCATTTGTTCTCAGTTTGAGCTATCTAAGATTCAATCGTTTTCAAAAGACGAATTATACACAGTTTTTTGATAAAAAAGTGACTAATTTGTGCAAGGAGGCATTGTTATTGATATATCATGATGCCCGAGTAACTTAAATCTCTCATTTGCCTATTAAAATAATAGGGAATAAGAGATTTAAGTTACTAGGGCATCATGATCGATATATGTTCTATTCACACTTTTGTGAATATCCCGGCCCTACAACTTAAAAGCACACTACGTTTCCTAATGAGAGCCGGGATATTCACAAAATTGTGAATAGGGGATATTAACTATCTGAAAACTGTTCAAAATTAACAAAATTAAATCATATTTTCTCCAAATAATTCTAAGTGCTTATTTCTCCAAAAACGTTTCACATCAATTTAGCAGAGATGTTCTCAAGCTGTAATAATATATAATAAAGTGACACTTACACTTTTTGTCTCTGTTTGCTCATTAAGCGTTTTTTAAATAAAGGGTTGGATAATCCCAAATATCGTAGAAAACAAGAAAAAAAATATTAATTATAACTTGAGCTCGATTAGATGAAGCAAAAAGATTATAAATTTTTAACTTGAGTGGTTTTGAAGAGAAGATTTGTTAGATAATTTATAAATTACTGTAGAATCTCAGTGCACGAATTAAATGAGAAGTTGTTGACTCTAGTGTAAGGTAGGCACGGCAAAATAAAGTTGCGGTATATGGGCTCAAATTTTTTGAGGGATTCTCATTGAAAAATGATTTACAAATACCAAAATTTTTTATTTTAAAAAACAGCCTGCAACCCTCTCAAATTTTAAAAACCGTTTTTGAAATTGCTTGAAATTTTCGAAATAAATTAAAAATAGTTCCAAGCCAAATGATAGCCAATTTTTTTTCGAAAAATGGTCATTTTTTCGAAAACGGGAGATAATTTTTTACAAAATTTTTTCTGGGTCAATTTCAGCACAGAAACTAAAAGTGCTCCGAAAATAAATAAAATCGGAGCTGGTCGATTTTTGCCGTGCCTACCTTACTCTAGTGGACCAGCAATTTTTGAAATTAATTTGAAATTTCTATTATCCTGTCGTCTGATTGGTCAAATTTTAACAATGACATATAAAAATGATTTTAGTGCAAAAATTTGCGCTCAATATTCAGTTTTGTTTTGGGATTGATGACATATTTTGAGAATAAGGGGCTATTTGAAATTCTAGAATGACTCAAACTTTCGACCGTTTAAAAAATGTTGACCTTTATTTTTCTTCTGAAGAAATTGTATTTTTTTTTAATCTGAGAGCATCCTTGAAAAATATTACCCCTTGATATGTTATCACCAACATGAAGCTCAAAAATGCTGCATTAAAATGACCATAACATGAGATATTTTGGTTGACAATATCCTTTAAAAATATCCGGTAATCAGAAATGGCAAAACCTTAAAGGATCGATTTTTGCGGTCCTTTATCAATTTCTATGTTTTTGAAAACATTCTTACTCAGTAGGAACTTGCCAAATTACACTCGGCTACAAATACGACTGCCAAAAGCGACAATAAAAATCAAAAAATTATTTTCCTCGGAACTATTTAGAGCTATGATCTGGCCAAATTTATCATTAATGTTAAAATATAAAATAGTTCAAAAGATCATCTGATATTTTAATGTCACAATTTATTTGCCCTCGGTTTAACAAGTTTATAAGGTTAACTAAATTCATAAGTGTAATAAAAGAGACCGAAGGCCATGCTTTTCTCACGTGATAAAAATTATTTTTTTGACAAAACTTTACGAAGTTCACATTACCGCTAACTTATAAAGCTATCATAATTATTCTTCGAGATAATAAATTCAATCGATTGAAATTTTCAACAATGGGCAGCAAAAATGAATTTGAAAGACCGTTATTAAAATATTTAAAACATTCTAGATATGCGAAAGTTCGAGTCGTATCATTTCGTAAAAAATATTTTTTTCTTATTTTTGTAAATGGTATTGAAACCCGAAATGTTAAGCCCAATAATAAAATGGATAAAAGTTAAAAATTCATATAACAAATGTGCAGTTTTAAAATCCACAGCTTATTGAAATAACCATCTTAAATCCGTGATAATCGGTCGTTTTATAATGTATGATTATGGTGCTTGGATATTTAAACGCAGAAAGATAACATTAGTATATTCTATGGTCGTAGGAGTTTTTGATGGCATAAAAATTTTAAAAAACTGTAAAAAGCTCCACTGGACGCTCAAATTTAATTTTTATGAAAATCTGACCAGAGTCTGTTTATAAAAATCAGAGAAAAATTAATGAAAAAGGGTCTCATTTTTAACCACAATGATCGCGGTAAATCAGTCTGCGTACTGAAAAAATTGATCCCGATTTTATCCCTACTTATTTGCGTGTCAAATCTAGCCACTTTTCAAATTAATTTAATATCCCTCCCCTAAGCTTTTCGTCAAGAATAAAAATTTTACTTTTAAACTCGAAAATCCCCGAAAAGGTATCCGTTACTTTGACCGGTCTAAATGATATAGATATAATTATCAGATAAATTGGATTTTAATTAAGCTGGAATTTGAAAAATAAATTATATACAGTAGATAACTTTCGCTTAATTTCATCGATAACCTTCGGGGAAAAATTATTTCTGACAAAGACTTGAAATCCAAGCTCCCGAAATTTATATCATTCATATAAGTTACACTTTTAATTTATATAAACCCTGATGGCTTTTAAATGGGTTGTATCTTTAGTGACCCCAATTGAACTCATAATTTGAACATTTTAGGCTGTTGGGCAAATTTTGTAGGTCGAAAAATTAGATTTAATATTTTGCCTCAAATTTTACTCTGATGAAAGAAAAATTATTTCAAAATTCGCTATTTTTAACCAAATGTTGATTCTTTAAAATTTTCAAATTTTAGTCCAATTTTGATTGGTTGGAATTTCGAAAAAAATTCGGGTTTTTTCTAAACTATCTGTTTGTGTCATCAAAACAAGGACAAAAAATAAGTGAATCAGAATCAAGTGATCTTACTTATTCTCAACATCCTTACAATTTTTTAACTGATTAATTGCTTCAATAAAATGTGAATTTGTGATATTTTTTAAAAGACTAGGAATGAGTCACGCTCGAAAATTGTGAGCTCATCATAAAATCAAGCTGAATTGGTCGAAGTAACAACAGAAAATCAACCCACACTTTTCCCACGTGACCAAGAACAGAGATTTTTGAAGCGATCTCTCATTTTATTCATAATTTTCAACGTATTATTTTCAACATACTGTTTATTATACATGTATAGCTTAACAGTAGCCTATACTTTCGTTGTTGTAGCAAAAAATTTATTTGTTGAACTTTAGAGTATATTTACAGTATAACCTTAGTGTACGCCAGAAATATATTTTGTGATGTTTACAGTACAAAATGTATTTTTGACAACAAGATCACTTCCTATCATTCCCAGGGAATGTGCTTTGTTTAACGAAATGTTCAGTATTTTGGAAAAATAAGTAAATTTGGACAAGAGACCACTTTAATCTTCTGTACATGTTCCGAAAAATTTTCGGAATTTAGAATAATTTTCTATTTCAAACATTTTTCCGTTTAATAATTTCGTCACGTTAAAATAACTCTCGAGTAAATAGTAGATTACACGAACAATTTTGATTAATTTTATGAAAAAATGTCAAATCCTTCAATTTTCGTAACATGGAAAAATCATTAGCAATTTTATAGCATAACAAAATTTTTACAAAATTCTGACACTTGGTTTTGCTAGTAAATATGTGAGCTTGACGTTTAATTTAAACATTAGCCCAACTGGTGTAATATCCTGGTTCAGAGAGAAAAAACACAAAAATTGAAGGGAGATGTCAGTGTGATGTATGATAGGGATTTTAAGCGACGAGTGTCTGTACAGGCCCGTTGGCCAATCAGAAATGCATATTTCCGATTCTAGTACATTCTTAGCATTTTTATTTACTGTGAACAGGATATAAAGTGAAAACGCGACGTTCTAGAGACAAGAGACTCAGGTCAATTTATTCGTTGATTCACTATACTCCCAAGTTTACATCAAAATCTATTTGCATGGGGTACCCTCATAATTCGCATTTGAGGCAGTTGTTGATTCAAGAATGAAATCAGAAATAATTTTAAGAGTTTTATCATTAACAGATATGAATCTTCACCCGGTGTACGGTCGGCATCAAGCTTCTAAATTTGAGTCATTTTCGTTCCCCTTTTATCCGTAGGTTTAAGGAAAAGATAGGAAAAAAAAGGGAAAAGTGGAACAAAACCCACGCAAAATCGTTCCCTTTTTGATGCCTGGTCGGCACGCCCGATTTAAATTATGGGTGATGCATGGAGATGATTGGCTGAGGTTAACTTTCAATTACTTTCGAATATAGGTTTTAGCTTAGCAGCCGACTGCATTATTTGCGAAGAAATAAGCGATATTAAATCTGGCTTCCAGACAGCATTTGGGGTGAAGATCCATATTGATCAATATAAATTTATTAACGAGAAAATAATCACTGAATGAAAAATTCTGAAGCCAAGCGTTCTTGGAATTGTTTCTGATTTGTCTATGTTTGAAAAATAGCTGGCAATTTAAAGGGGTAGCCCGACGGAGGCGGTTTCTCGAGACTCAGAATTATAAGCTAATTAAGCTCATTCTCATTTTCGTTGCTTGGTTTTGCTTCCAAAAAATATAAATATTTAAGAATTTTTGATATCTAAGAGCTCAGGACTACGTTTGAAAATCAGTAAAAACCCGTCGACTACCCCCTTAGAGCAAAAATGCATTGGATTGCGAATAATATCATTTTAAAAAACTTCTTATTTTGGGAATTAAAAATGATTATTTTCGAAGCTTGATTAAAAATTAAAAAATAGTAATATTTCGAAAAAAAAAATTCAAAAATTATGTTCATTTTTATTATATTTTTGCAGAAAAGAAAGTCTATACATTATTTCTTATTTTATAAATATTTTAAAAAATTGGACAAAATCAAGTCTGCGAAAATTTCGTATTCTTGCTGAGTTTTCGTATTCTGTAAACGAAGGCTAAATGTATACTGGAAACCGTACAGATTTGATCGATTATGTCAAATGCCAGATCATCCCATAATAAGCAAAGTGACTTTGAGTGATTTCTAAGCATGAATTTTCTACAAAACTATAATTGGTGTCTGAAGTCAAAATTACACGTCATTCGATTTCACCACACAAATAAGCGCGTGTATAAAAAAGTTGGTCTGTTGTGAAATACTGAAAGTTCAGCACATTTTTTCAAATTTAACACTATTTCAAACAACCCGCAAATCGTGGCTGACAACAAAAAATAAAAAAATTAAAGCTGGCTGGGAAGTTTCTTGTGCTGGAACCACAAAAGAAATTTTTCTAAATGAGTTTTTTGGTCATTAATTAGTACTTGATGCACTTTACTTTATTACCTTTACAAACCAAAAACATTTCGAAGGAAATAGTTTGGCAGGAGATACCGAAAAAGATTCCGCCACATTATCCGATGTGAGATTGTTGTAATTAGAATGTGTGGACCAGATTTAACAAAACTAATCCATTTGAAATTGAAATGCGAACCTGAATGCGAACCAAGGCCAAACCTTTTTTATTATTCACTTTATTTTCAAGATTATGGAAATTCACGAAATTAATGGAAATTCAATACAGGGCCAGTTTTCAGTTTTGTCAGCTTCTGGACGGCCAAGGTGAGGAAGAACACCACAAGTTGTTTTTGAATTAATCTAGTCAAAGACAAAAGTAGGCAGATTTGTGGTAAATGCTCGAAAACGAGACTTGTAACAATTCACTTGTTCAACAACCGGGCGATTTCTGGTATTACTGTATCAAGTAAAATGAATATAATAAAAATCAATGTCTGTATGTTATATTGGACTTTATCCCGGTCCAAATTGTTTGACATATTCTCGATATTGGTACTCCATTGAACAGGGCCAGAGGAAGCTGAAATAAAATGATAAACTCACAAAATATATTTGACAAAAATGTTCGCTACTTTATTAAATGTAAATTCTCCTTCTAATGATCTGGTTTGTTTCATCGAAAAGTTTATTATGGATATTTCTGATAAAAGCTCGGTTAATGTCATGGCTTGTTTTTAAGTGAATAAAGTAGATCACGCGTCGAAAAATTTTGTTAATTTTTTTAATCTTTTTTTGTTGGGGCGACACTAACTACTAAGAGAAATTCTAAATGTATAACAAATTTGACCTGACGGTTGTTGACTCTGAAAATAATGCGATCAAAAAATTATGCGCTACTCAAATATTTCAAATTTTTCTGGAACCCTCATTTCGTCGATAAAGAAAATTCGGAACAGAAAAACAGATGAGATTTCTTTGTACTTTATGTGCATAATAAGTATTACTTATTCGATTACTATATTACGCGACCTGATTAAATTTCTGAGAATATTTTTATGGGATCACTGTGTGACGTTGCTGGATTTAGTTTTGTAAGCCTAGAAAGACATGAAATTATCTATGAGCAAAAATAATACAAACAGACCAGAAGCTCCGTTAATATGATATATCTAACAACCGCTAGTAATTAAATGCTCAAATGATTATTGAAGTTTTTTCGAGATAAATTTCACAGCAAATCCATTAGCACTTTAATGCAAAAAATTGCCTAATATTGTAGTGAAAATTGGCGAATCTAGATTTTTATTAATGAAACCATGATTTACAAGAAAATAATTATACTTTATCTTTTAGATAAGGTTATTTGAAAAACTATGGTGTCACATGGTGCTATTGCGGTTCATGTGGTGTCAAGATAAGCTAAAACCGTTTAAAAAAAACGTGAAATATTTATGGTTCATTCCGTAAATAGTTTAGTATTAGTTCGCTGAAAACCCTCTAATAAACATTTCCGAATTTTTTCACGTTTTTAGTCCAATTTGAGTAAAATAAAAAATTTATTCTGCTAAAAGAAATTTTTTTACCCTCTAGTGTTTAAATCGAGATAACTAATCTCGAGAAAATTTCAGGCTAATTCTGTGCTGAAAATGTCAATCATCCGCCACATAAAGCTGTGAAATAAGTTAAAAATTTTTAGAATTTAAGGAGGTGCCCGCTGTTTGTATTTTTTTAAGACAATTGGTAGAATGTAATTATACGGCAAAATGTCAAGATTTAATCTTAAACAAAAAATTACTTTTTAGCCGTTTTAGCGGTTTTAAAAATTACCAATGTGAAATAAATTTCTTACTCGTTTTTATGCTTAAAAATTGTGAACGAATTAAACTTCAGAATAATTACTGGCATAATTAATGTTGAATGTTATTGATTTATACAATTTTAACGTACAAAATCGCCTTAACTTTTAAACGTAGGTTTTTCACTCGTTTGGGTATCTGTCAAATTTTATTCTTGGGTATATGGGAACACCCGTATGCACGTCGGAAAATCAGATTTTTAAGGATACTGAAATGGCGGCAGATGATTGCGGTCGGGTGAAAATCTATTTCTTCACATTGAGTTCAATATTGTGAATCGCGCTTCTCGATCCGCATATGGAGTGAGGATCCTATTACAAAATCGTCGCCATGTACCCACATTTTTGAAAAAAATAATTTCTAGAACTCTTTACATTATTTTGCGTATTTTTCTAATTTCAAAAAAGACAAACTATTATCGAAAAAAAAGCGTCAATTATTTCTTTGAAACAAATCGAAATTTTAAATATATAATTTCAATATTATTTTGTCCCGATCTATAGTCATCTTAAAAATAATGCGATCTCTATAGCGCGTGTTCGGAATCCTACTAATATTGATTTACTAAAGTGATGCCTTGAGTTTTGATAATAAGCAAGTGATTTGATATGAGACGCCAAAGTTGATCCGGTGTGTAAGCAACCAAGACGACTGCAAAATCTAAACAATCACTTAGACAATAGTAGGATCGAACAACGCGCTATTGGAGATACGCTATCATTTTCAAGATGGACATAGGTTGGTAAAAGGCAATTATAAAATCTCGAACATCCGTGCTCAGTATTTGTGAAAGTTACTGTTGTCAGGCAGATAAATCTTCAAAATTAACCTAAGTCATTTCTTTTAAAAGTTATAGGTTTAAACTCGAAGCGTTGCAAAGTAGTTGCTAAGCGACCAGAGTTGAGTATTTTTCATTATATTAATTTGAATTCTGAAAAATGTTACGGCGATGCTACGAGTTAATAGTTCAGATTTTCAGGCGACAGGAAATCGAAGATGAGAAAAACTGTCATTGAATCATTTGAATCAAGCAATAACTTTTTTGAGTATAGAATTATTTCGTCTTTAGAACTGGTGATTTTTTTTAACTGAGAACCATACCAAAATCCATTCCCTAATCGCCTAGGAGTTAAATATGTACCTTTATCTTGTCTTCAAATTGAATTGGAATCGTCGTGAATGTTTCGGATTTACAAATTGTAGGCTCGCAGGGTTGAATAACGTTCATGTTTTATCGATTGTTATCTAGAGGAAAAATTAAATTTCGTTTTTTTCATTCCTCAGAATCAGAAAGATTTTAAGTGGAACGGAATCAACCACAAGACATCTGTTTTGAATTCAAAATGTTGGTGATCCCATTTCAAATTGTTGACAATTGGCAAAATTTTAGCAGAAAAATTTCAGTGAGTAATATTGACGCAAAATGTTTATAACAAAATGGACACTGGAGGCGCTCTAAATATATTAACTAATTTAATGAGGTGCAAAAGGCGCTTAAACATTTTGCTTAATATACTTTTAACATTCGAAACTCATGACGATATCAAAAAATATATGTTTAATATATGATTACGATCCTCTAGTTCGAAAAGATAATTTCTATTCGTTAGAAAGACAATTTTCTTCGACATCGATCGTACTCGATATAATTAGAACAAAAACCGATTTAAAAATTGATTTTACCGGTTGAATAATTAAATTAACCATATACAATGCTAATTAAATTCACGAAACTCACTGGTTCAAAAAGTGCGTAAGGCGTGTAGATAAAGTTAAAATTTGTTACAAACACCGAACTATTTTATATCAAAAATTTGTAACCGTTATGTAACGTAATTGCGAATCGTAAGAATTTGAATCCTTAACTCCCTGGCGGATACGTGGGCGGAAAATTCGAAAATCATGTCCTGGAAATTCCATGATGACACCTGTCACCATTATCTACCAGACAGTTTTAAAAAAGTTATTTTAAAACTCAATAATGCTGGTACTAAATGTAAAAAAGCAGATAAAGAATTTGTTAATAAAATTAAACAGATTGTATTAATTTTGAATCCGAAAACTAAATGTTTTATAAAGGAAATAGTTGACTGGACTAAGTATTTATTCTGCGTGGCATTCGCGCGAATTTACTCAGTTTGCAGTTTATTATTTTAGGAAACCACCTGTTGAAGTATAGCAAATATTCCGATATAAATGAGCAGAAATATCCGAGATACAAATCGTCAAGAAGAAAGTAAATATTATCCATAGATTTAAGTCTATTTTAAGGGTTAAAAAAACCAAAGTAAAAATAAATTCTGTCAAGGTTCAAAAAAAATGAGTTGATTTTTGAGTGGACAAATTGCACAAAAGTCGTATTCATCAAGAGTGGGAGAACTCCAAAAAATTGAGTTTTTGCAATGATTATAAAAAAAGATGTAGGCGCCACATACTCAACTACGACTAAACTAAACGAATTTCTTGATCTTACCAAAAACACTCACAATTTTTCAAACGCGATAATAATTGGACTTGAGCAGCGTGAGTGTGAGATTTTGACGAATTTCAGTTTTATAAGGATACTCACCTTTAAGACCAGCCTCGATCAAGCCTAATATAAATTTAAAAACATGCTTTTTGGAAATAAAACAGAAAAAACGCGAATGTTTCTAGATTATATGTGAACATGTGACAAGATTTGAATCAGATAAATGGACCAAAAAATTTTAATTGTGATATTTTTATTTTATAATTTTAGCGAATTCAAATAAAGACTATAAAAGTAGAAAATTGTTATCCGATTTATCAGCTATCTGTGAAAATTTTTTTTGATCATTTTTAGACTCAAGATTTTTAATATGTTCCGAAAATTTTTTCCAAAAAATTGATTTGTAGGGTCAAATTTTCATCATACAACAAGCCAGCTTAACATCTGTAAATCGAGAGCTAGCGTATTTGTTTCGGCAAACAGGATGTAAGTCTTTTTTCATTTGAGTTTTGCTGTTTAGGAGCCAACAACCACGTGATTAACTACAATGACTCCCTTCAAGTTGAGGGTCAATTTCAAAGGTAATCGAATCATTTGCAAAATACAACAAAAATGATCCTCGGATCGACTTCTGATAAAACGGATAGTAACTATGAGCAACGTAGGTACAGTGAAGTGCGTTTTAACAGGACGGACCCTATCAATATTAAAGTACAGGTCCAACAAAAAGTACTAGACTGTACCAAAAATATGCCTTTATATGATACATATGTACATTACGTATCGTATTATGGCGTTTTTCTAATGCTAAAATAAAGTACTTTTTTGCTTGAAGGTACTTTTAAATATTGATAGGGTCCGTCCTGTTGAACGACTTCACTGTAATAAAAGTGTGCCAAGAGCTAAAAACAGATCAACTTTCAAATTTGCTTTCTAGCGACTTTCATTACGAAATGATCATAGTTGCCAAAGGATTCTTTTGGTAGTATTTTCAAGTCATAGTCATGAACTTGAGATTGGACCCTGAATTACCTGTTTTATTGCTCTCTAGGCGAACCTTCAGAATCTAAATTGACCAAGTTGCTGATACTTTCATGAAAAACTCGACCCGGGAATTATTTTGGTTGTATTTGCAATGATTCGATGACCTTGAATGACCTCCTTTACCATCAATTGTGGTTGACCAAGTGGTGTTTGTGTTGCTTAATCACGAAAACCGAAAACGGAAGAAGCTTAACTCCTGTTGCAGAAAAAGAAGTATGCTATCTCTCAATTTGCAATATTTTTAGAGCTGGCTAAAACTTAATGTTGACAGAAAATTGGCTTACAAATCTCAAAAAAAGTCTCAAATGAACAGAAAAAAGAATGTTTTGGTAAATTTCCACTTTTTTAATAATTAATTTTGAATCAGTTTGAATTTAAAAACTTTTGCCGAAAGTGATCATGTCCCTTCAGGTTTCGGCACTACGGTTTCCAATCGAGAACTCAACTCGGTATAAAATATCCACGGACATTCACGACAGACTTAAATCGGTGTAAATAAAGCCCATTTTATAGACATCAAATGTATCAAAATACTCAGCACTTGAAAATATTTATAATTTCTAAACCTTTTCCTAATATTCTATTTCAGAAAGAGAGAATTAAATGGAATTCTGGTGAATTAAATATATCAACTTATATTTTCGATTAAAAATATTTTATATACCGGAAAAATCAACTTGATAATTTTAAAAACACCAAATTCATAGCACTTTTTCAAAATACTATAAAAAATAAAGAAAAATTTTTTTGCTAGTTTTATGAAATTTTAAAACGTTTCATTCCCTAGTCAAATAGTTGTGTCTTATCAAGTGCATGATACATAAAAAATTGTGACCGAAATTAAGTACCGCGGCTAAAAATAAATATTGAGTATAATGAAAACCAGCAATTTTTTTTTTTTCTTAAAAGAACACCGAAACGTGTTTGTAAATTATCAAAATAAAAAAATTTTCGATTCAAACCTTGGAAGGTGTCAAATTAAAGAACTAGGTCTCCGACAAGTCAAAAAGTAACCAGCATAGAGGCTTACGGTCAAAAAATATTTTCGAACCTGAAAAAATTTCGAAAATTTGACAAAAAAACTTATTTTGTCGAGAAAAAAATATGTGATTTGTTAGACACCAAGCTGTCAAGGATAATTAAAGGAAGCAAAAAAAAACGAAGGAAAAAAAATAGATCAAAGAGCGCTCATCCCTGACACTCTTAATCCTAGAATAAAAGCACGTTAAATTATATCCAAATCTTTGTAAACACTAAATAGTTTGAATGTGGGGGGGGATCTAAAAAATTTTAAAAAAAAGGGGTTGCAAAAACTATGATTCAAAATTTATAATATATCGAAAACTTATTATTTAAAATTATAATTAATCGAAAACTTTATTAATTAAAATTTATAATTAATCGAAAACTTATTATTTAAAATTTAGGATTAAGGTATCAAAATAGTAGTAAATACAAAATAAATCGATGTTTTGTCGGTTTCAAGACGTTCGAAATTGATACATGGCGATTGGAGTAGAAGGTTGTGAAAAACCTTTGTCAAGTAAGATCTAAAATAAAATGTTATTAGAGGTAAAGTAAAAAAACGAATGAAAAAAATACGGTCGGTACATTTGAAAAATTGTTATTTTTTTAATCATGGAATTAAAAGTTATATATTTAAGTTTCAGACTCAGATTCATTTACTTAATTTCAAATAATGTAACCGTGGTATAATATTTTTTGAAATATGAACTTCGAATTGTAAAAACAAACTGTAGCCTGAAGATGCGTAAGCGAAACGTTGCAAAATAATAAATAATTAAATATACATTTTTATTATATATATAATATAAATTTCAAGAATAAACGTTTTTAAAAAATATTATTGATATAATTTCAAATAAATGTATAATATTGTTATTTCGCATTTTTGGGGGATATTTTTATTATATTGTATATATTTTCATGCGTAAGTTTTCAAACTTTTTAAAAAAATTGCCTAAATTTTTTTATTCCTTTTGTGTATTCAACATTGCATCTTATTTATTTCTTGTATAACAATATATGTAATATATCATACAGATATGATATATTAATATGCCGTTTTTATTTTAAGATATTTCATAATTTTGTATGAAGAGGACTCTAATTTGACAATTTTAAAAAAAACGTAGGTAATTATTTCTGAAATTCTAAAAACGATGTAAAACAGATATAATGAATCTTCAAGCTCGAATAAGGTTTAGAACGCAACGTCAAATATTTGCTAATTTTGCTGTAATGAATGCGGTCGGCTGATAAGGATTAAAACTTAAATACTAAAGCAAAAGTGAGTTCACGTCGCAATCACCGTCTACGCATTCAGCATCATTTTTAATCGGCCTTGCCGATCCGCACTTGGGGACAGTATTCTAAAACGGGATCGGGATCCGATCGGGAAATTTCCACTCAGGTCGGGATCGGGCGGGAATTAATACGGACTCGGAAAAAATATGATGACTCGGGACCGGGCGGGATCGAAGATTGAAAACTCATCCGTTTTTAGACTACTCTTGGGTGAGATCTATCTCGACTGGTGGGTTATTTATTGTTACAAAGTAAATTTTTGTAATTATGAAGATTTAATTTCCAGAAAATTTTAATGCAAAATCAACGTCTAATCATAAAACATGAAAATTAAAATTTAACAAATCTTTCTCCTTAAAACACAACAATTTAATAAGTTTTTGTGAAAGTTAAAAGTGTAAAAATATGAAAATTCAAATAAAAAAATGGAAGTCAAAAAAAGTAATCTGGCCGTAATAAGGAAATTTGATCAAATTTATGTCAAAATGGTTTAGACGTTTTGAGTCTACTTACAAATATTGGTGCTGAGCTGTGGTATTTATCATAAGACAGAAATCATATCCGCAGATTATATATACCTACTGAGAATTAATCCCCAATTTCCTACAGATTTTGGCGGTTTTTAGAAAATAAAAAACAAAATTACTTCTCTTTTGGTTCAATTTTGAGAAGAAACAAGTATTTTTTTAATTTCGACATAATCATTCAATTACCAAAAGAGTTACACAATAAAATCTTAAATGCCCATAAGTAATAGGCTATAACATCAAAAATGTATATCCGATGTTATAAAAATACAAGCGTAAGCTTAATCAGATATATTATGAATATTATATTTCTCATTATAATTTATATAATAAAACTCAGTATTTAAAAGGAAGGTAAAATTTACCAACGAGTCATTATACAAACGTTTCCTATCTATATAGCGCGAGTTCAAATCTTACTAATGTTGTCCAAATGTGATTGTCTTATGATTGCCTGAAGATTAAACAATCGATCAATTTAAGTGGTCCAATATCAAGCACTCAAGCCTATAATCATACTCAAGACAATCACTCAAAACAACATCAGTGTGATTCGAACCCGCGGTATAGAGATAGTAAACGTTCTTGTGATGGACTTCGGTTGGTGAAAGGATATATCGGAAATGATCCCTACTTGCGCTTTTACACCACTCGACATAAGCTTCGAGAAAGTGACCAATGAAATTAGCGGGATTTTTGAATTAAGTTCCGACAATCGAGTATTACTTGATTGGAAACTGGCTTCATAGTTATGACGATAGTTTATGCGTAAGTGTAAAAGGCGCAGTAGGGAATCAATTTTCGATAAAACAAGCATATATATTTTTTGAAAGTTTTTTTATGTTATATAATTAGTTTTGAGGTCAAATTATCCTGCCGATCTGACTTAAATTTAACTACTAAATAACTCATTTGTTTTTTGCGATTTATTATATTTATTACTGTAAAAGGCTTGATGCCCAAAAAGTTTTACAAAAAAGTATTTTTTGAAAAAATTAATTTACAATTTACTATATAGACTATAATATTATGTATATGTACTATATAATTTACTATAGTACTTAGTTTAGTTTTACATAGATTTAATTTCTTTCCCCAATAGCGGGTTTTTAGTACAACAATAGTAATCTGGGGAATAAATAGCAAGATTTTCGTAGGTTAACCCTTAATGTCTTCGATGCTCAAGCGGCGGCGCGAAAACCACGCAACCCATACCCTGAATTAGTAACTGTATATTATATAATTCAAGATAGAGCTCAGTAAACATTGTAAAAAAACTTAATAAAAAGGTGAGTTTTTGAATTATTTGTAAAAAATTTCAAAAATTGCTTCTCACCTTTCTATTGTTTTGAAACTTTTAAGTTTAATTATTTTTCTTATTTCTCAGAATTTTTAAACAGGTTTGACGGTCACATCATTAAAATCTATTTCAAAATATTCGGTAAAGATTCATTAAAAGAAAAATTGGTTATCAAATATATCGTGTCACATCTCGTACCAACATAGATTTACATGAAAGTTCTCAAAAATAAATACAAAAATTAGCTTTTAAATGATCACATTTTTCTTGTAAAACAGTACGTAAGAATCGTTAAAGGTAAAAGGACATTAGACTTTTCTTAGAAATTAGTTTTACCATTTTGTTTTGTTTATAAAAAATATGTTTTTAAAAACATGTTTTAAACATTACTAAAATGGAAACATTAAAAAAAATGTAAATCTTATTAAAATATATTGTGACACCTTTTTAATAAAAAAGTAATTAACCCTTGAGCTCTTTTTAATTAAATTTAACCAAATAAATCCCAAATGGTAAAAACACATAACATTAATTCAAGCCACTTTATTCAAACATAGTTAAAAGTCAATTTCCACGAACGTACAGATGAATTTTAATTTTTTGTCGGTGTTTCACGCATACTTAATTTATAGTGTATTTAAAGTTAATTATAAGGTGATGAGGGTGATGCGTGAAACACTGACAAAAAATAAAAGTCAACCTGTATAAAAAGTCGTCTGGTTTAGAAAATAAAAATTAATTAATTAATTAAGGAAATTAAAACCTGAAAATATCAATAAACGTCAATTCACATCTCCTGGGAAATATCTTAGAACTTTTATCTTAATTCGGTCCTGACGATATTTTTTCGGTAATTCAACTTAGATTGTTTAAAAGAGTGACTTTATATAGGCTATACCGTATAGTTTGGATATAGCCTTTAGATAAAAATTTCGATTTCAACTGACGAAAAACATTTAAACGCACGCAAATCAGCGAAGATTCATTCCAGCTAAATTTTTCAACGAAATTCAAGCAATTAGTAATCCAAACCCTCAGGGTATACTTTTTTGTGCATTTTTATTTAAAACCTGAAAACTCAGGGTTGGCCTACCCATTGAAATGAACTAATTTAATCTCAACGAAAAGTCAACGGGTTAATTTATTTTCCTTCAAATTTAAATATACTAATGGCTTGAATATGAATGCACAATTAACTCTTAGACTACTTGTATTGTTAAGCAAAAATAATTTGTTAGAATTCTGAAAATTGTAGCAAAATAGTTTTATCAAAAGAAAATATTTGTTACTAACGCTAGAACTCGAAAAAATGGGTAAGTGCATAACGCGAATTATAATTATGTTTATCAAACAAAGTTAAGGAACAGAAAGATATGACTCATTATTTTTTTATAAATTGAAAACAAATTAATTTTTATTTTAAAACTTAGAATTTACCTAAGCCGATCATTTAAAGAAAATCAAAATGAAGATATTATTTTTGGATTGAGTAATCAAAATTTTTTTACACGAATAGAATAATTTGAAAATTTTATTTTGACGAAACGCTTGGAAATAAGAATTTTTGTTGAAATTTTGTTATTTTCCGGAACACTCATCTAAGTTGCCCTGAAATAAAAATTTGTACATTTTTTTAACTTCATGTACAGCATGTCACATTTTTGCTTCCGTTCTTGATTTTTCATAATTTACTTCCGCAATCAAAAAAACGTTTTATTCCTGCCAAAGACGATAGGGGATGCCCAAATATGATACGTTTTGATTGGCAGAGAGTGAAATATGCAAAAATCAAGAACAGGAAGCAAAAATGTGACTGCCTGTAATTTTTCAATGATAAACTAATCAAAGTTGCTGAAGTACAAGATATATATGAAATAATTGTTAAATACCCAAATATATTTAGACTGCCAGTTAATTGGATAAGCAGCAATAATGAAAATAAAGCTTGCGAATGTTTGAGGTTTGCATGTATGAAACCATTCTGAAGTACAACCGGTTAAAAATTGTTGTTTATTCATAAAAATGGGCAAGATCAAATTATTCTGATGAAAATTGTCTTGCGTTTACAGATGAATCATCCTGAGATGACCTTAAAATAACATGGCCTCTGTTCATGTGAAAACTTTAATTAGAATCTCGATAGTATTATAAATATATTTTACAGTTTTTTAATTAGTTGATCTTATCAAGTGTAACTAACAAATTCATGGTTTACAAATGAAATTGAAAATTTAACCGATTGACCCGTTCGAGTGATAAGTCGATTAAAATATGATTATTACGATGAAATTTTTTAACTTTTTTATAGCGTTAAAAATAAGGGAAATATTGTGTATATTTTCGAGTGAACCGAAAATTTTTAAATGTTCACAAATAAAATTGAAATTAACCTATGGCCTTGGTTCGAGTTGAAAGGTCGAGGAAATCATGAACACGATAAATATTTTAACATCTTTCAGAAGGCCTTAAAAAGTAAGAAATTCTGTCATTTTTATGATTATATAATAAAAAAAAAAATTTATGGTTTAAAATTGGGACATAATAAGTAACCAATGGCCTCTGTTAAGTAAAAAATCGATTTAAATCAGATTAATGATAAATATTTTTTCACCTTTCTAAATAGCGTAAAAAATACGATTTTTCCGTCTTTCTTTTTCAAGTGTAACCAAAAAATTAAGATTAAAGTAGCAAAAGTGTGAGATCATAATAACTATATGAACCCTAGTTCTGCTCTTCAACTGAAGAGAAATCAAACTAAGAAAACATTAAAGGGTTAATTTAATAGATCATTTCTAAAAAACTTGTCAGTTTGCAAAATCTTTGCCAAAATTCCTGTAAATATCTGATTTGCTGTAGTTATTTTAAATAGCCGTATATTTAATTATTTTGACTCTTCTAAAACAATAGCAAAAACAAGGTAACAGATTACAAGTGGAATCCGAGGAAGTATTTTCAGGCAAACTTTTTTCGGCAAATTGAAACTATGTTTTACAAGATATCATCATCTACATGTTGAAAAAACTTCATATCAAATAAAACATTCTTAATAAACCACGATACGAAAAAACAATTACTGTCATGAAACCATGCTCTTATAAACCCTGCCCGAAAACAATGTAAATCATCAAAATGTGTAAAATATAATATAATATAATTATTCCGTCTAATCTAAAATCTGATGAAAACTATTTTCACAAATTCAAATCTTCTTTGGGATTTCTATAGAAAAATTTCCATATTTCAGCAGGTTTTATTTATAATCGTTTTAAACATCCGGGATAATGTAAAAGAAAAAAAAGTAAAAAAAATTCCAAATAACTGGCGCTGAAAAATGAAAAAAAATATACCGAATATTTTCGTCAACATAAGGTTTGAATTAACAAAAAAAATTGAAGCGTTCTCATTGTTGAAAAATTTAAATAAGCCAAAATTTCAGTCAGCAAGGTTAAAATTCCACGGAAAAAATTAAATCGTATTTACTAAATGGTTCAAAAATGTCCTTTTTGATTTAATATTTGTCTAAATTAATTGTCAAAAACGTGTTACTTTCAAATTTGATAAAGCCCGTTTGAGAAAATTTTAAGTTCTACATAAAACAGACAATAAGCCTCTGTTCACCCTGATGTAAATCTGGGTAGCTCAATAGACAATTATACACTATAATGCTTATTTAGCCGCATGATTTAGAATCAGTGTAACAGGAGTTATTTTTCCATCTGAATTATTTGAAAACCTTTTAATTAATTTTGGCAAATTACTTTAAAAACATTTGGTAAATCTCTTATTCAGTTATGCTTCAAGATAGTTAAAAATTTGGCTTAATTTAGCTTAAGAAAGTAATAAGATTAACATTTATTTTTTTGCTTGTTTTTCTCCATGTTCAAACTTTTCTGTGCATTTCTAGATATTGCTGAATTCAGTTCCTGAATGTAATTTTCGAACAAAAATTTCCTTATGAGAATGGTAATGAAACACCGAAACGTCAAGTTTAAATAAATAACAAATTATAACTTGATGGTGTTTGTCTCAAAAATAAATTTCACGAAAAATTTCTAATCGTTTCTCACGAGGCCAGTTTTTTTTTTTATAAAAAGGACAAACTATCAACTGCCTTGAAAGTTTTGCAAAAAAATATCCTTCTTAGTTACTATTTTTAAGGTTCAAAGAAGCGTCGAGACAAAAAAGTGATTAAGTTAAAAATGCCAAGTTGGCTAGAATTAAAAATTCACATTCGATTTTTTGTAGAATAGTGTCATAGAATTTGTTCAACTTACTTTATATTTTTAAAAATTCAAAAAAGTTAATCGCTTATCGGGCTGTGAAACCGGTTGAATCAGTTAGAAAAACGATCGCTTTTAAATCTCTGATCACATTTTATGGGCAAAGCTGAACTTTTCAAGATAAATGACTGAAACTCATCTGAATTTTTCTGCTAAATTACTGTTCAAATTCGGAAGTTAAATTTTTTTTTAAACTATCCTAATGAACATTTTGATCATGTTAAAAAGTGGCAATAAGATTCTGTAGTTTACATCGGATCACAGTCGTCTTGATCTCCTCCAAATCTTGAGCTTACTGACTCCGAAACTTGAATCTTATTACCGATTTTTTTGTGAAAAATAAACCGCCGGAAGTTTAAATCTTGTAACCATTTTGAAAACCGATTACGGAACTGATGAAGGGGGGGGGGTTCGATACAATAATCGAATTACTCCCTCGGAGCTTTTTTTAAGCTTTCGTTAGTGATGTAAGGGTGACATCAATTCACCCCCCCCCCCCCTCCTAGATGCGCTCTAAAACGGCTTAAAAATGAACTAAAAATTTCGAACCTAAATGAATTTGAGAAAATTGTTTAATTCCGAAAAAATTGTTTTTTTTTTAATGAATTTTAGAAAGTGTTTGGGCATTTAAAGTACAAGTTGTGGCAAGCCAGTTACACCTCAAAAATTATTCCAAATGAACTGTAAAACAAAGGGTTTGATAATGTCCTACAACAGCCTCGAACAGATTTCGATGTAAAGAAAATTTTGAGGATGTCAACAGCAATATGATCTCTTTGAAAGTACGCGAAAAGGTAAATTGAATTTCACAAACATTTTATATAAGGTATAATCGAGTTAAAAATATAAATAAAATTGGGAGAAAACAACTAAATTTTTACATAAAATGGGCAAATAATTTTATTTTATTTTCAACATGAAATATTGCCAGAAAAATTTTTAACACGAACTTCAAAAAACTTATTTGTCAAAAAAATTAAGATCTGCATAAAAAAAGAAAACAAATTTAAATTGAAATATTTAGTCAAAATTGAAAAAAAGAAGAAAAAAAAATTGATTTTTGTATTCCTGTTGGACTTTCCAATTTCAAAAAAATAAATCACACCATAATATATGAATTAAAAATTTAGGTAAAATTTTGATATAATCTATAATTTTTCAAAATATCGATATTAAAGAATGATTGAAAAAATATAAATTTTATTCAATTTTTAAAATTGTCAAAAATCAAAACCCGCATACAAAAATGAAATAAGCGCGAGTTAACGTGCCATCCGACCGTATTTTAAAATATAGAAAATATCTTACCCGAAAGCTAAAATTAAGAGAATATCTCCTGTCGTCAAGAAAAAGAATAGGGTAGTTCCGTTAAGGAGTCCTAAAATAGAATAAAATCGGTTAATTGATTGCAACTTTTTCATAAAAAGTACAGTATCAAAGTGAAATGTCCATTGCTTCTTCAAATTTCTTCTCTAATTTTCTTTATTTTTTGTTTTTTTTAAAAATTAAATTGTTTTTTTTTTAAAATGTCCTGCGTAAAGTATCATAAATTGATAATCTTGAAGTTTTCTTCTGTTAACTTATTTGTTTCATTTTTATTATTCGATGATTGATAGATTGGGATGGGGTCACCATGCCACCGGCCAGTGTATAGATCGTCATTGTCCATCGACGGCGCATTCGGGTGCTCAAACGAGTGGTGGACCTGAGCGCCTCTGGGACCACGGTCAAAGAAAAATATAGTTACATTTTTAGTACAACCAAAGTTGGGCCGATGTTCTCACTTTTTTTCTAAGTGTAAATCACATTGACCAAAATATGGGGCTGTATTTTGAACGATCCATAAGACCCCCTGTTCATTTTCTCTACAATGTGAAATGAACGCTCGACGGAGAAATTAAGCTAATAATATAGCTATAAATATATGGGGGAAAAAAAATCACCGTGACCTCAGAGTACAAATCCTAAACTATTTGAAATGATACAAACACGCAAGATATCAGCACCCAATAAAAACCGTTGATTGCGAATAGGCCGACCTCATTGGTCGGTTGAGAAAGGACAACTAATCAAAATGTTTCAGATTTAGCATTCAATAGTTAAGATTTTTACTCTGAGGTCCCGGTAAACCAGATCCCCAAATCACAACTTTTGTGAAATATCCCGGCCCTATTACTTAAAAAATACACTACGTTTCCCTAATCAGGGCCGGGATTATGAACAAAAGTGTGAATAGGGGAATATTGTGAGCGATTTTAAATAAAATTCAAAATCGAAGAAAACTTCAAGTACACGACTAACCCATTTATGGAAACCCACTTTTTGCGAAAAAAAACGATTCCATAAAAGATAATGGGTTTTTCCAAATAAATGGTATAGGTTTCCATTACATGGTTATTTTGGGCAAAATTTGAAAAGTTGTTTTCAGCCGAAAATTTTAAAAGTTTTTTTATAATTACATGGTCAGGAATCATTATAGAGGCAGCCTTAATCACACACAGAGTTTATTTCACTCAACAGCCTTGTGTTTTTTCAAAAAATGTTTCCATAAATGATAATGGGTTTCAAATTGAATGTTATGGATTCATTATCGGGGGTTTCTGAAATGGTTAGTCAGTGTATTTTAGGGCCGTGATAACGTGTTTTTTTTATGGCTGTAATTACCGTTAATTGACAATTTTCAATGTCGCAAGTAAAAAAAAACACATACTGTATATTTTCAAAAATCTCACAAAGTTTTGTCGAAAATTTGAAATTATAATGCCTGAAAAACAACAACTTTGAGTCAGAGTATTTTCGAAAATGCCCCAATGTAAATTTGAAGAAGAATTAATTTTCCCGTACCAAGCATTTTTTAAATTCAAAGTTTGAATATCAATAATATAAAAGCGTTGCACAAAGCGTTCAGGATGGCGGAAAATTTACTTTTATTTTATTATCAGACTGGGGGATTTCAAAATTGATTTTTTAATTTTAGCTTATTAAGTTAAACCCATACTTAACCCAACTCTTATCAATCTAAAAAATGAATGATCTCTATAGCGCGTGTTTGCGAATCTCACTAATGGTTGTCTTCAGTAATATCTTAGGATTGGCATGAGTTTAACACACGGTTCAACTTTGGCGATCCGCAATAGCAAGCGCCCTTTATAAATCATACTCCAGAAAATCACTGAAGACAACAACAGTTGAATTCGAAACACGCGCTATAGAAATCTATTCATTTTGAAAGGACTTAGGTTGGGAAAGGATATAACACATAACTTACCCATAAGCTTCTCATTATTAGCAATAACTTAAGAAAAAAATAGTTATTAGCAGATTTGAATATCGATGGGGAGCGCACCGGGCCAATTTCTAAGTTTTTAAACGGGCGAAATTAACGGAAAAACGGGAAAGAAAATCTAAGCAGAAGTCAAAGGCAAGAATTATATGAAAATAAAAAAAAAAGATATTTTTTGCCGGTGATAATACCGGTTATAGGTTTAAAATTATCCGGTGCAACCATAAAGTAAACGAAAGTAAAGTTAGCCAATACGTTTTTCGTGTTTCCTGAAAAATTTGAACATCTTTTAAGTGAACGAAACTGATCCAGGCGTCATAGGAAAATTTTGGAAAAAAGATTAGAGTCAGTCTTGCATAAATTTTTCCTTCAAAAGACGAAAAATTTTTTCAACAAATTTTTATTTTCAAAAGTTAGCAAATTTTTATTTCAAAGTTAGCAAATTTTTTTGTGACAACGGTCTACTTCTGAAAAATCAAGTAAATGGAGTTTTATATGCCTAAAAATCGAAGTTAGTGCCTAAATGGGCGTTTTTAAATAGTCCATTTCTGACCACTAGACGGCCAAAAACTTTTTTTTGTGCCCGGAATCGGTTTTTTTCAGAGTCAACAACCCCTCGTGAGGTCAAAGAATTTGTATCACTACGTAGTTCTCTGTTAGTTTTACCGGTGCCTCCCATAATATATATATCGGAGCATTGTGAATTATTGAAAGTACTGGTAAAATATACATTTTCATTCTAAAATTTTATGGCAATGTGGAATTTAAAAATGAAGCCACAAGAATATTGTTCTTGAAATCTATAAAGGTAAATAAAACGTTATATCCCAGCTTTGGTGGTTCTATTATTTGATATTAAATTTTATACATTTTTTTTTGTTATTTTGAAATCAAGTATCGTGGACCTCGAGCGACCTCCGGGAAACGAGGTCAAGAATGAGTACTTTTTAGTCCGCCAAAAGTGGCCAAATGTGACATTGGCAATTGTCTCCAACTTTTTTGTGTGTAAATGCATTGACAAAATAAAGAGGCTGGCCTTTGGACGATCTATGGAAAGGCCTTGCTCAGTTTTGCTCGAACATCCTGCATTTTAGTGAATAAAAATGTGCTTATAAAGTTTCCCCCTCGCCTTTGGCTTTAAAAAAAAATTAAATGAACGTTGAAAGAAATCGATCTCGGTATCTCAAGGGTCACAAATCACGTTATTTTAAGTTTTATGTAAATTTTTCTTGAATTCGAACAAAACTTCAAAAATAATCATATCATTTTAATGGCATTGTATTAATGTCACATGATAACTCCTAGAGATTTCTTAAATGAAATGGTCCGAACTTTAAGTTAAAATAATACAGAAAATACGGAAAAGAAAAATCAGGCTTGCCCATGAAGATTACTTTGTGAGTTAAAAGGCGAAGTAGAAATTTTGGGACCTTTTTAAGTTGATCATATATATGCGTAGGGGTGAGACAAATAGACTTGATAATGTCTCAACAAAGACCTGACGCTAAGGTATCAATAAAGTTGGTTGTATCCGGAATTTAAACATTTGTTCTACTCATAGAAACCTTTCAAATATCACAAATCAGGTTCCATCAGGGCTGACCACCCCTTAATGTTGTGGGGGGTCAGTTTTCGATAAAAATAGAGTGTCAGTGTATGATAAAGTAACCTGCACTCGTACTTTTACAACATAAAATTGATTCAAAGTTTATTATGAAAGATGTGGGCTGAAAATAAAGGCTGTTTTGGTGGTGATTATTAGATCTACTAATTTATAGTTGATAAGCTCAGATTTATTAATAAGATTCAACATCCGAAATTGTCCTGTACTGAGAAGATTTTTTTGGATTGAAAGGTGATTTCCGAGTTATTTCCTAATAATGTAGCTGCGAATGATTCTACAATATTAAAAATGGTAAAAAAGAAAATATTAAGAATTTTTTTTGGCACAATCAACAGTATGTACCTTTTACTAGCGAAGTGAAATTGTCTTTTGGTAATTACGGCCATAAAAAATAAGTAACTAGGTGGATTTATAAGTTTCAAACCCTTAACATCGGCTAAGCTTGGCGTTCAAAATAAAAATCCACCTAGTTACCTATTTTTTAATTGGCCCATAATTAGCTAAAGGACAATTTTCACTTCGCAAGTTTTAAAAAAAGTGCATATTGTAAGTCTTCCGGTGTGAAATTCCAGAAAATAGAATCTGTCTAATAATTAAAAATAATGTTCAGAGTCAAAATTAAACTTCATTATTGGGAACGATGTAGAAACAATAGAAGTGAGAACTGAACAACATTAATTTTGTATAGGCCCCTATCCAATATGCGTTCTGACCAGATTGCGACTATAACCATAATGGATAAAAGTCCTTAATTTTTTCTGTAATTATGCCTAATAATATTTTTTGGGGAGATTTGAGATTTTTTTTGCCAAAACTAAGCACTGTTATGTAAGTATACTGTTTATTCCCAAAAAGAAACGCAAAAGAAAATTCTGGAAAACAAATTTGATCGTTCACTTGGGTCGACGATGATCCATTATGATGAGAGTGAAAAAACGTTAAAAGTTGATATGGGAACTGCACAGCCTCACGGGCGGCTGAGAGTTAAAACTTCCTTAAAAAATATTGAAAGCCTAACTTATAGGCCTATACTGTAAGTTTATAGTATGTTTTAATATGACCACTAAATTGGGAGTTTGCTGAAAATTTAACTTTTAGAAATTTCCATTTTATGCTCTTCATTGAAAATATGCATTTATATATTAAAGGGGTTACTACATTTGTAATCGACCCGTTTTACCAAATAGTAGTTTTTGCTTGCAGAACTAAACTTTTCTCTATCGGATTAATTCGTAGACTTTAAGAGACATGGAATCTGTACCAGACTCGATTTTAGCCACTAGTTGCCTCACTTTTAAATCGGCCATATTAGCAAAGTTTCATTATCAGCAATCATTTTTCAATAGCTAAAATGATATTCAACAATTTGCTATACAAATTAAAATAACCAAAATAAAATTTTAAACGAAATTATAAAGGATTTAATGAAGCATAAGAAAAACAAAAAGTTGCGGAAAGTTTAAAAACTTCAATGATTTTCTAGCAGTGTGTCTAAAAATAATTATATGTTTTCTGCAAAATGCTCTAGTGAAACTGACCTCTAAAATTATTATTTCAATATCATTTATTGTGGAAAGAATGTTGAGAACATACTCACGCCCCTGCGCCTAAACGTGCGCTCCTTCATTGTTCCAAGTGTAATTATATTTTCGGAAGTTTTGACTTCTAGAAATGCTCTGTCGAACCGGAAGGCCAATTTTCACAATAATTAAAAACAGAAATCTTGAAATTAAAAAATCAAATCGTAATTATTGATTAATCAAAAACCATGGTACCGATAATAAAGGGTAATTTAGAAGTTCTCAAATTACATAAAAAAACAATTGGGGATGAACTTAAAAGACGCTTTTAACAACTTCTCTCAATAACACAATGTCCGAATAAAAATGCAGTGACGAATAATTCCAACAAAAAGGTTGAAAATATGTCATAAAATAAATCCTATTTCTCGAAAAATAAGATCAAAACGTGGAAAACCCGGGTGTTTGGAAAAATATTATTATGTTCAAGAACTCTTAAAATTCAGGTTGTTTAATTGCCCAAAAAAATTTTCGGCGTAATTTGATCACTATTTGTTTACTCACCAAAACCTCTTTTCTCATTTGAAGGTCACGTGATCGCTTTGACTTTGGTGTAATGAGAAAGTCTTAAAAACTTTTAAGGAACCACTAACTTCTTTCAAAAATTGAATTTAAACCAATTTTTTGGAAAAAACATGTAGCTACTTTTACAACCTATTCTGTAAAATTATACGGTCACGTGATCATTTTGGGGGCTATATGTAATGGGAAAAAAAGTCTTAGATTTTTTTTTAGATCACGATGAAAGGTTTAATTTGTTGATTTTAAAAAATTTTGCAAAAAATAAGTACTGTAAATACAGTAAAATTTTCAAAAAAAAAAAACGCACAAACGTCATTTTGTTTTTACAAAATTTAATCGATACCTTTTATAATTGATCTTTGTCATTAATGATTAAGCGTCGTAAAATGCGACTTAAATGGTGTGTGGCAAATAGTGGCTAAAATCGAGTCTACGAGTTAAAGGGGTCGGTGCATTTGACAAGATTTGCACTTTTCAGATTTTTTTCTCTTGATGGAAACTTTTCGCCACTCAGTCGAAATTTTTTTGAACAAAGTTGGCACTTTTGAGCTTCCTTCCGTATAATTCTATTTTTTCAAAATCGATTATTTTTGACTTGTTAATCGTCTTTTGAAACACTCAAAAACGGAGAAATCGGTTGAAGGCGTCACAAGTGAGGTGACATTTTTTGTTTTGTTTTTGTTGATGAGAAACCAGAAAACAGACCGACTACCGAATTCAAATTTTTTCTCTAAATAGTTTTGAACAATTTTTCTGTCTAATCGAAAATTTTGTAACATCAAAAAAATCGGAAAAAAAACGAAATTTTGACAAACATAATAAAAAAAAAAATTTATGAGATAATAAGAAAAAATGGATACGAGGTGGTCAAGTCGACTTAAACAAATTTGCCAGGTTTAACGGGAAATAAATTTTTTTATTTCTAATAAACGAAGCTTCAACCGATTCTCCCAAACCTGTAATTCGTTGCAAAAAAATACCAGTGGAAAAGTAGCCATTTTCAATATTTCAAGCTAAGAATTCCAGAGAAATAAGTATCGAAGAAGAAATGAATAAATTTCAATATATTTCCAAATTAAGTTTTGACAAAGAATCCCAAAAAATGTAAAATGATTTTCCAAATAGCATGATAAAAAATGTCTTTTTTATAATGTTCGGAGAATGTCTTTTCCAAAATTTTCATATTTGTCGAATTCAAATAAGTTTAATTCGAACTCCAAATTCTTCTAAAAAGGCAAGTAATTTCGACAATTTGTAGTTAAAAAGTTGGCCTGGAGGGTGAAACATCGCTTTGTGGCCATATTGGGAGAAGAATATATGATCTCAGTAAAAATGTTTTCATCAATGAGCCCATATCCGTAAATGCTGTCAAAATGCACCCGAGCCTCCTTTAAAACAAGCAAACATATTCGCGAAAATCGAATTGAAAACTGTATGAACTGATTATTGCAATGAAATCTGAATAAAATATATGATAGAAAATAAGCGTAGGCTGAATTATCTGATTGGAAAGAGTATATGCTTGAAAAATTCATTTATTTTTATTCAAATAAAATAGTAAATTTCATGAGTGAGAGCTCAAACGGAAAGCAATGCATGTCAAAACATGCGTAAACATGTTTGAACAGATATTTGCCCGTCATTGAAATAAATTAGGCTTCTTATTATTTATTGAGGATCAACTGGTGTTGTTGTGTGGGGCCACATTCCTTGCATAATGATTTGACAAATTTTGACAAAGCGGCGCGCATCGCATTTTTTTTAAGAGATAACTCCAAAAATGTAAAATTTAATAATAAATGTTGTTGTTGAATTCCTAAAAAAGTCGAAAATTTTGATTCGGCTAAGATTCCAAGTATTTGAACCAGGGAAGATTTTTGATAGTTATGAAACTTAAGGAAAACCACTGATTATTTTCGGGAAACATTTGTTCCGTCAGAAATAATTTTTTTCGTCAAAAATAGGTCAGAAAATTTCTTTCCGAAATTCATATGAAAAGGTCTTACAACTGAATTAAACTGAACGTAATTCGAGATATTCTTATGATTTTTCTAAGAATTTAAAATTGTAAAAATTATTTTGGACGAAAAAAGTTTTTGACGAAAAAAAATGTTTTCCCATATTTTCAACGTTGATCCAATGGCCTGATCCACATAGTATTTGTGAACCAAAAAAAGAATTATCAATTTTCTGAAACATCGTTTGCATCTTTTTATCACAAGAAATTCAATCGTCAAAAATTTCTTCTGAAAAATTTGCACGGCTTGTTTTTTTCTTTTTTTTCATAATTTATTTGTTTCCGTGCAGTCAAATTTTTCCATTAATAAATTCGAATAATGCACTGTGAACAATTTTATGGTGCTCCAATGGCCGGGAAATTGTCCGATCGTCAGAAAATCAAGTAGGTTTTTTCACAAATAGTTAAACGGTAAATATTTGAATATAATTCGTAAAATGCAAAAATCACTTATTTCAACGAAATATATAATGCCTAATTAAGACTTTTGATTAAATAGTTACTACAACTAGTCTAATTTTTCAACTGGTTAAGATAATTAACTTTTGGTTAATAAATTAAATCATGTTATGCTTAAGTTAGTCCCAAGAATATGTGTCCCCATCAATATAAACAAATTCAAAAAGCTATTTGATGATTTTCGAAACGTAAATAAAAATTGCGATTTTGTCTCAATTTAAACATTTTTGACGACTTTCTGATAAGTCAAAACATAACCAATCAGAATCGAAGATTAAATATTCTCAAAAAAACTTGTGAAAGTAAGTGTAAACCCAATGACAGTTAAAATACTGCATATTTATTTTGCCTTATCAAAAAAACTCTATCAAATTAATACGTGGTAGTGCTAAATTATATGATAAAAGTTATTTACAAAAAATAATTATCTGGAAAATAAAATTTCCGGATCACTTTTAAGGAAAAAATTAAGGTTAATTTAAAAAAAAATGCGTAGGCGGAAACCAATTGTTAGCTGAATATCTCGTATTTTGGTTGTTCGCTTTTTTTGTCCACAGTAAATCAAATAAAATCGGTATTTAAACTGGTTAAATGCCGATTTAGTTTTTCTTGAAACTTTTCATTTCTTATTTGGGTTTTCGTTTGTTTTTATTTCTATTTACAAATTTTGACCTCTGCGCACCCTACTCCCAATGCACTGAATGTACTTTGTATCTCTTCTCTTGTTAACAAAGATATTCTGCCGGGAGACTGTAAGTGATTTTTTGTATATGATGTTCACATATACCAAATAATTGATGTTTTTCGTCTAAAACTCTTTCGTTATTTAATTTTGAAACGCAAATCAACCCAAAAACGCGAGATTTTGGGTGTGTTTGGGTAATCAATTTATTCAAATGCGTTGAATAAGAATTACTCAATAAATTTATAATGTGCATCAACTGATGCAGGATAAAGGACCCAAAAAAGAATGATTCCCGGTTATTTCATCACTCCGTTTTGAAACCTTACACGCCTGATTTTTCAACGTTGACCCCTATTTTTTAAATCGGCGAAGAAAAAACCAATAAATTACAGTTGTTCCGGATATTGATCCAATCACCATGAGTATTTTTGCGGAAATAAATAATAGTGCAG
>SCLH01000135.1:256146-272902 GCA_004367855.1 Oikopleura vanhoeffeni
ATTGCTCTTATTTATTTCTTGTATACATATATGTTAATATATCATACAGATATGATATAATTAATATGCCGTTTATTTTATTGTTTCAATAATTTTGTAGGACTTTAATTTGACAATTTTAAAAATCGTAGGTAATATTTCTGAAATTCTTAAAAACGAATTAAAACAGGTATATGAATCTTCAACTCGAATAAGGTTTAGAAGCCTGACTCAAATATTGCTTAATTTTGCTGTAATGATGCGGTCGGCTGATTAAATTAAACTTAAATACTAATGCAAAAGTGAGTTCACTTCGGCCAATCACCTCTACGCATTCAGCATCATTTTCAATCGGGCTTGCCGACCGCACTTGGGGACAGTGTTCTAAAACGGGATCGGGATCCCGAGTCGGGAAATTTCTACTTAGGTCGGGACCGGGCGGGATATATACCTACTTGGGGAAAAAATATATGACTCGGGACCGGGCGGGATTGGGATTGAAAACTCATCCCGTTTTAGACTACTGCTTTGGGAGATCTATCTCGACTGGTGGGTTATTTATTGTTACAAAAGTATTTGTTTTATGAAATTTAATTTCAGAAAATTTAATCAAAATCACGTTTATCATAAAACATAAATTAAAATTTAACAAATCTTTCTCCTTAAAACAACAATTTATAAGTTTTTGGAATTTAAAGTGTAAAAATGTGAAAATTCAAATAAAAAAATGGAAGTCAAAAAAAGTAATCTGGCCGTAATAAGGAAATTTGATCAAATTTATGGTCAAAATGGGTTTAGCACGTTTTGAGTTTTCTACTTAGCATATTGGTGATGAGCTGTGGTATTTATCATAAACAGAAATCATATCCGCAGATTATTATAATACCCACTTGAGAATTAATCCCCAATTTCCTACAGAATTTTTGGCGGTTTTTGGAAATAAGAACAAAATTACTTCTGTTTTGGTTCATTTTTAGAAAAAACAGTATTTTTTTAATTTCGGACATAATCATTACAATTTTCCAGAGTCACACAATTTAAAATCTGAAATGCCCTATAACTTATAGGCTATAAGTAATAGGCTATAAGATCAAAAATTTATATCCGATGTAATAAAATATACAGCATAAGCTTAATCGGATATATATTATGATATTTTATATGACTCATATATTTATATAATAAAACTCATGTATTTAAAAGGAAGGTAAAATTTACCAACGGAGGTCCATTATACAAACGTTTCCTATCTATATAGCGCGAGTTCAAATCTTACTAATGTTGTCCAAGTGATTGTCTTAGTGATTGCCTGAGTGATTAAACATCGATCAAATTAAGTGGTTCCAATATCAAGCACTCAAGCCTATAATCATACTCAAGACAATCACTCAAACAACATCAGTGTGATTCGAACACGCAGTATAGAGATAGTAAACGTTCTTGTGATGGACTTCGGTTGGTGAAAGGATATATCGGAAATGATCCCTACTGCGCTTTTTACACCACTCGACATAACTTCGAGAAAGTGACCAATGAAATAGCGGGATTCTTGAATTAAGTCGACAATCGAGTATTCTGATTGGAAACTGGCTCATAGTTATGACGATAGTTATGCGTAGTGTAAAAGGCGCAGTAGGGATCATTTTCGATAAAACAAGATATATATTTATGAAGTTTTTTAATGTTATATAATTAGTTTTGAGGTCAAATTATCCTGCCGATTTTCCGACTTAAATTTAACTACTATAAACTTATTTGTTTTTTGCGATTTCATTATATTATTACTGTAAAAGGCTTGATGCCAAAAGTTTTACAAAAAAGTTATTTTTTGAAAAAATTAATTTACAATTTACTATATAGACTATAATATAGTATAGAATTAATTTAATTAATTTCTTTCCTCATAGCGGGTTTTTAGTACAACAATAGTAATCTGGGGAATAAAAGCAAGATTTTCGTAGGTTAACCCTTAATGTTCTTCGATGCTCAAGCGGCGGCGCGAAAACCACGCAATCAATACCCTGATTAGTACTGTATATTATATAATTCAAGATAGTAGCTCAGTAAATTGATAAAAAACTTAATAAAAAGAGTGAGTTTTTGAATTATTTGTAAAAAAATTTTCAATTGCTTTCTTCACCTTTCTATTGTTTTGAAACTTTTAATTTTATTATTTCTATTTCTCAGAATTTTTAAACAGGTTTGACGGTCACATCATTAAAAATCTATTTCAAATATTCGGTAAGATTCATAAAAGAAAATTGGTTATCAATTATATCGTGTCACATCTCGTTACCACATAATTTACATTGAAAGTTCTCAAAAATAAATACAAAAATTAGCTTTTAAATGATCACATTTTTCTTGTAAAACAGTACGTAAGAATCGTTAAAGGTAAAGGACATTATGACTTTTTCTTAGAAATTAGTTTTTACATTTTTGTTTTGTTTATAAAAAATAATGTTTTTAAAACATGTTTTTTAACATTACTAAATGAAACATTAAAAAAAATGTAAATCTTAATTAAAATATATTGTGACACCTTTTTTATAAAAAAGTATTAACCCTTGAGCTCTTTTTAATTAAATTTAACCAATAAATCCCAAATGGTAAAAACACATAACATTAATTCAAGCACTTTATTCAAACATAGTTAAAAGTCAATTTTCACAACGTACAGAATGAATTTTATTTTTTGTCGGTGTTTCACGCATCACTTAATTTATAGTGTAATTTAAAGTTAATTTATAAGGTGATAATGGGTGATGCGTGAAACACCGACATAAAATAAAAGTCAACCTGTATAAAAAGTCGTTTGGTTAGAAAAATTAATTACTTAATTAAGGAAATTAAACCTGAAAATATCAATAAACGTCAATTCACATCTCCTGGGAAATATTCTTAGAACTTTTATCTTAATTACGGTCTGACGATATTTTTTTCGTAATTCAACCTTAGATTGTTTAAAAGAGTGACTCTTATAAATAGGCTTAACCGTATAGTTTGAATAACGTATAGTTTGATATAGCCTTCACGATAAAAATTTCGATTTCAACTGACGAAAACATTACGCACGCAAAATCAGCAACATTCATTCTTAGCAATTTTTCAACGAAATTCAAAAATTAGTATCCAAACCTCTGGGTATACTTTTTTGCGCATTTTTATTTGAAACCTGAAACTCAGGGTTGCCTACCCATTAAATGACTAATTTAATCTCAACGAAGTCAACGGGTTAATTATTTTCTTCAAATTTTAAATATACTTAATGGCTTGAATATGAATGCACAATTAACTCTTAGACTACTTGTATGTTCAAGCAAAAATAATTTGTTAGAATTCTGAAATTGTAGCAAAATAGTTTTATTCAAAGAAAATATTTGTTACTAACCGCTAGACTCGAAAAATGGTTAGTGCATACCGAATTATAATTATGTTTATTCAAACAAAGTTCAAGGAACAGAAAATATTGACTCATTATTTTTTTTATAATTGAACAAATTATTTTTTATTTTAAAACTTAGAATTTACCTTAGCCGATCATTTTAAGAAAATCAAAAATGAAGATTTTATTTTTGATTGAGTATCAAGTTTTTTTATCACGAATAGAATAATTTGAAATTTTATTTTGACGAAAGCTTGGAAATAAAGAAATTTTTGTTGAAATTTTTGTTGAAATTTTTGTTATTTTTCGGATCACTCATCTAAGTTGCTGAAATACAAATTGTATATTTTTTAACTTCATGTACAGCATGTCACATTTTTGCTTCCGTTCTTGATTTTTTCATAATTTACTTTCCGCCAATCAAAACGTTTTATCTCTGCAAAGACGAAGGGGATTGCCAAATATGAACGTTTTGATTGGCGGAGAGTGAAATATGCAAAAATCAAAAACGGAACCAAAAATGTGACATGCTGTAAATTTTTCATGATAGACTAATCAAAGTTGCTGAAGTACAAGATATATTGAAATAATTGTTAAATACCAAATATATTTAGACTGCCAGTTAATTGGATAAAGTCAGCAATATGAAAATGAAGCTTGCGAATGTTGAGGTTTGCATGTATGAACATTCTGAGTACACCGGTTAAAAATTGTTTTTATTCATAAAAATGTGCAAGATCAATTATTCTAATGAAAAATTTGTCTTGGTTGACAGATGAATCATCTGAGATGACATTGAAATTAACCATTGGCCTCTGTTCAAGTGAAAACTTAATTAGAATCTCGATAGTATTATAAATATATTTTACACTTTTTTAATTAAGTTAATTCTTATCAAGTGTGACTAACAAATTTAATGGTTCACAAATGAAATTGAAATTAACCGATGACCTCTGTTCGAGTGAAAAGTCGATTGAAATCATGATATTACGATGAAATTTTTTCACTTTTTTTATAGCGTTAAAAATAAGGGAAATATTGTGTATATTTTCGAGTGTAACCAAAAATTTTAATGGTTCACAAATAAAATTGAAATTAACCTATGGCCTCTGTTCGAGTTGAAAGTCGATTGAAATCATGATATCACGATAAATATTTTAACATCTTTCAGAAGGCCTAAAAAAGTAAGAAAATTCTGTCATTTTTCCGTTTGTAAATAAAAAAAAATTTTATGGTTTACAATTGGAAATATAATTAACCATTGGCCTCTGTTCAAGTAAAAAATCGATTAAAATCATGATTATGATAAATATTTTTTCACCTTTCTAATAGCGTTAAAAAATACGATTTTTCGTCTTTCTTTTCAAGTGTAACCAAAATTAAGATTAAAGTAGCAAAAGTGTGAAATCATAATAACTATTGAACCCTAAGCTCTTCAACTGACGAGAAATCAAACTAAGAAAAACATTAGGTAATTTAATAGATCATTTCTAAAAACTTCAGTTGCAAAATCTATGCCAAAATTCTCTGTAAATATCTGATTTTCTGTAGTTATTTTAAATAGCAGTATATTTAATTATTTTGACTCTTCTAAAACAATAGCCAAAAACAAGGTACAATTACAGTGAATCCGAGGAAGTATTTTTAAAACTTTTTTCGGCAAAATCGAAACTATGTTTTTACAAGATATCTATCATCTACATGTTTGAAAAAACGTTTCATATCATAATAAACATGTCCTTATAAACCACGAATATGGAAAACAATTACTTATAAACCATGTCCTTATAAACCCCGAAAAATTTGTAATCTCAAAATGTGTAAAATATAATTTAATATAATATTCGTCTAATCTACATCTGATGAAAACTATTTTCACAAATTCAAATCTTCTTTGGGATTTCTATAGAAAAATTTCCATATTTTCAGCAGGTTTTATTTATAATCGTTTTACATCCGGAATAATGTAAAAGAATAAAAAGTCAAGAAAAATTCAAATTAACTTGGCCCTGAAAATGAAAAAAAATATACCAAATATTTTCGTCACTAAGGTTTGAATTTGAAAAAAAATCAAAGCGTTGTCTTTTTGAAAAATTAAAATTAGCCAAAATTTCAGTCAGCAAAGTTTTAATTATACGGAAAAATAAATCGTATTTACTAAATGGTTCAAAAAATGTCTTGATTTTATATTTGTCTAAATTTATTTAAAAAACGTGTTACTTTCAAATTTGATAAAGTCCGTTTGAGAAATTTTAGTTCTTCATAAAAAACTGACAATAAGCCTTTTTTCACCCTGATGTAAATCTGGGCACTTCAATAGACAATTATACACTATAATTGCTTATATAGCCGTCTAGATTCAGATCGGTGTAAACAGAAGTTATTTTTCAAATCTGAATTATTTGAAAACTTTTATTTAATTTTGGTCAAATCACTTTTGAGAAACATTTTGGTAAATCTCTTATTCAGTTATGCTTGAAGATAGTTAAATTTAGCTTGAAGGTACTGAAGATAAACTTGATTGGTGTTTGTAATAAATTTCACGAAAATATTCTAAATTTCAAAATTGGTTCTTTTTGATCAAATCATTTTTTCTGATGAAAAAGGACAAACTATCAATGACTTAAAATTTCCAGAAAAATATCCTTCCTCAGTTACTTTCTTAGGTTTAAGAAGCGTCGAGACAAAAAGTGATTCATTAAAAATGCCAGTTGGCTAGAATTAAATATTTACATTTGATTTTTTGTAGAATAGTGTCATTGGATTTTGGTCAAAATTACTTATATTTTTTAAATTTCAAAGTTAGTCCTTATCGGGCTGTGTAACCGGCTAAATCAAGTTTAGTACAACGAATCACTGTTAGTCTCGACACTGTATATGGGCAAGCTGATCTTTTAAGATAAATGTTACTCATCTAATTTTCTGCTAAATAACTGTTCAATCGGAGTTAGATATTTTTTTAAATTATCCTAATGAACATTTTGATCATGTTCAAAAGTGGCAATAAGATTCTGTAGTTTACATCGGATCACAGTCGTCTTGATCTCCTCCAAATCTTGAGCTTACTGACTCCGAAACTTGAATCTTATTACCGATTTTTTTGTGAAAAATAAACCGCCGGAAGTTTAAATCTTGTAACCATTTTGAAAACCGATTACGGAACTGATGAAGGGGGGGGGGTTCGATACAATAATCGAATTACTCCCTCGGAGCTTTTTTTAAGCTTTCGTTAGTGATGTAAGGGTGACATCAATTCACCCCCCCCCCCCCTCCTAGATGCGCTCTAAAACGGCTTAAAAATGAACTAAAAATTTCGAACCTAAATGAATTTGAGAAAATTGTTTAATTCCGAAAAAATTGTTTTTTTTTTAATGAATTTTAGAAAGTGTTTGGGCATTTAAAGTACAAGTTGTGGCAAGCCAGTTACACCTCAAAAATTATTCCAAATGAACTGTAAAACAAAGGGTTTGATAATGTCCTACAACAGCCTCGAACAGATTTCGATGTAAAGAAAATTTTGAGGATGTCAACAGCAATATGATCTCTTTGAAAGTACGCGAAAAGGTAAATTGAATTTCACAAACATTTTATATAAGGTATAATCGAGTTAAAAATATAAATAAAATTGGGAGAAAACAACTAAATTTTTACATAAAATGGGCAAATAATTTTATTTTATTTTCAACATGAAATATTGCCAGAAAAATTTTTAACACGAACTTCAAAAAACTTATTTGTCAAAAAAATTAAGATCTGCATAAAAAAAGAAAACAAATTTAAATTGAAATATTTAGTCAAAATTGAAAAAAAGAAGAAAAAAAAATTGATTTTTGTATTCCTGTTGGACTTTCCAATTTCAAAAAAATAAATCACACCATAATATATGAATTAAAAATTTAGGTAAAATTTTGATATAATCTATAATTTTTCAAAATATCGATATTAAAGAATGATTGAAAAAATATAAATTTTATTCAATTTTTAAAATTGTCAAAAATCAAAACCCGCATACAAAAATGAAATAAGCGCGAGTTAACGTGCCATCCGACCGTATTTTAAAATATAGAAAATATCTTACCCGAAAGCTAAAATTAAGAGAATATCTCCTGTCGTCAAGAAAAAGAATAGGGTAGTTCCGTTAAGGAGTCCTAAAATAGAATAAAATCGGTTAATTGATTGCAACTTTTTCATAAAAAGTACAGTATCAAAGTGAAATGTCCATTGCTTCTTCAAATTTCTTCTCTAATTTTCTTTATTTTTTGTTTTTTTTAAAAATTAAATTGTTTTTTTTTTAAAATGTCCTGCGTAAAGTATCATAAATTGATAATCTTGAAGTTTTCTTCTGTTAACTTATTTGTTTCATTTTTATTATTCGATGATTGATAGATTGGGATGGGGTCACCATGCCACCGGCCAGTGTATAGATCGTCATTGTCCATCGACGGCGCATTCGGGTGCTCAAACGAGTGGTGGACCTGAGCGCCTCTGGGACCACGGTCAAAGAAAAATATAGTTACATTTTTAGTACAACCAAAGTTGGGCCGATGTTCTCACTTTTTTTCTAAGTGTAAATCACATTGACCAAAATATGGGGCTGTATTTTGAACGATCCATAAGACCCCCTGTTCATTTTCTCTACAATGTGAAATGAACGCTCGACGGAGAAATTAAGCTAATAATATAGCTATAAATATATGGGGGAAAAAAAATCACCGTGACCTCAGAGTACAAATCCTAAACTATTTGAAATGATACAAACACGCAAGATATCAGCACCCAATAAAAACCGTTGATTGCGAATAGGCCGACCTCATTGGTCGGTTGAGAAAGGACAACTAATCAAAATGTTTCAGATTTAGCATTCAATAGTTAAGATTTTTACTCTGAGGTCCCGGTAAACCAGATCCCCAAATCACAACTTTTGTGAAATATCCCGGCCCTATTACTTAAAAAATACACTACGTTTCCCTAATCAGGGCCGGGATTATGAACAAAAGTGTGAATAGGGGAATATTGTGAGCGATTTTAAATAAAATTCAAAATCGAAGAAAACTTCAAGTACACGACTAACCCATTTATGGAAACCCACTTTTTGCGAAAAAAAACGATTCCATAAAAGATAATGGGTTTTTCCAAATAAATGGTATAGGTTTCCATTACATGGTTATTTTGGGCAAAATTTGAAAAGTTGTTTTCAGCCGAAAATTTTAAAAGTTTTTTTATAATTACATGGTCAGGAATCATTATAGAGGCAGCCTTAATCACACACAGAGTTTATTTCACTCAACAGCCTTGTGTTTTTTCAAAAAATGTTTCCATAAATGATAATGGGTTTCAAATTGAATGTTATGGATTCATTATCGGGGGTTTCTGAAATGGTTAGTCAGTGTATTTTAGGGCCGTGATAACGTGTTTTTTTTATGGCTGTAATTACCGTTAATTGACAATTTTCAATGTCGCAAGTAAAAAAAAACACATACTGTATATTTTCAAAAATCTCACAAAGTTTTGTCGAAAATTTGAAATTATAATGCCTGAAAAACAACAACTTTGAGTCAGAGTATTTTCGAAAATGCCCCAATGTAAATTTGAAGAAGAATTAATTTTCCCGTACCAAGCATTTTTTAAATTCAAAGTTTGAATATCAATAATATAAAAGCGTTGCACAAAGCGTTCAGGATGGCGGAAAATTTACTTTTATTTTATTATCAGACTGGGGGATTTCAAAATTGATTTTTTAATTTTAGCTTATTAAGTTAAACCCATACTTAACCCAACTCTTATCAATCTAAAAAATGAATGATCTCTATAGCGCGTGTTTGCGAATCTCACTAATGGTTGTCTTCAGTAATATCTTAGGATTGGCATGAGTTTAACACACGGTTCAACTTTGGCGATCCGCAATAGCAAGCGCCCTTTATAAATCATACTCCAGAAAATCACTGAAGACAACAACAGTTGAATTCGAAACACGCGCTATAGAAATCTATTCATTTTGAAAGGACTTAGGTTGGGAAAGGATATAACACATAACTTACCCATAAGCTTCTCATTATTAGCAATAACTTAAGAAAAAAATAGTTATTAGCAGATTTGAATATCGATGGGGAGCGCACCGGGCCAATTTCTAAGTTTTTAAACGGGCGAAATTAACGGAAAAACGGGAAAGAAAATCTAAGCAGAAGTCAAAGGCAAGAATTATATGAAAATAAAAAAAAAAGATATTTTTTGCCGGTGATAATACCGGTTATAGGTTTAAAATTATCCGGTGCAACCATAAAGTAAACGAAAGTAAAGTTAGCCAATACGTTTTTCGTGTTTCCTGAAAAATTTGAACATCTTTTAAGTGAACGAAACTGATCCAGGCGTCATAGGAAAATTTTGGAAAAAAGATTAGAGTCAGTCTTGCATAAATTTTTCCTTCAAAAGACGAAAAATTTTTTCAACAAATTTTTATTTTCAAAAGTTAGCAAATTTTTATTTCAAAGTTAGCAAATTTTTTTGTGACAACGGTCTACTTCTGAAAAATCAAGTAAATGGAGTTTTATATGCCTAAAAATCGAAGTTAGTGCCTAAATGGGCGTTTTTAAATAGTCCATTTCTGACCACTAGACGGCCAAAAACTTTTTTTTGTGCCCGGAATCGGTTTTTTTCAGAGTCAACAACCCCTCGTGAGGTCAAAGAATTTGTATCACTACGTAGTTCTCTGTTAGTTTTACCGGTGCCTCCCATAATATATATATCGGAGCATTGTGAATTATTGAAAGTACTGGTAAAATATACATTTTCATTCTAAAATTTTATGGCAATGTGGAATTTAAAAATGAAGCCACAAGAATATTGTTCTTGAAATCTATAAAGGTAAATAAAACGTTATATCCCAGCTTTGGTGGTTCTATTATTTGATATTAAATTTTATACATTTTTTTTTGTTATTTTGAAATCAAGTATCGTGGACCTCGAGCGACCTCCGGGAAACGAGGTCAAGAATGAGTACTTTTTAGTCCGCCAAAAGTGGCCAAATGTGACATTGGCAATTGTCTCCAACTTTTTTGTGTGTAAATGCATTGACAAAATAAAGAGGCTGGCCTTTGGACGATCTATGGAAAGGCCTTGCTCAGTTTTGCTCGAACATCCTGCATTTTAGTGAATAAAAATGTGCTTATAAAGTTTCCCCCTCGCCTTTGGCTTTAAAAAAAAATTAAATGAACGTTGAAAGAAATCGATCTCGGTATCTCAAGGGTCACAAATCACGTTATTTTAAGTTTTATGTAAATTTTTCTTGAATTCGAACAAAACTTCAAAAATAATCATATCATTTTAATGGCATTGTATTAATGTCACATGATAACTCCTAGAGATTTCTTAAATGAAATGGTCCGAACTTTAAGTTAAAATAATACAGAAAATACGGAAAAGAAAAATCAGGCTTGCCCATGAAGATTACTTTGTGAGTTAAAAGGCGAAGTAGAAATTTTGGGACCTTTTTAAGTTGATCATATATATGCGTAGGGGTGAGACAAATAGACTTGATAATGTCTCAACAAAGACCTGACGCTAAGGTATCAATAAAGTTGGTTGTATCCGGAATTTAAACATTTGTTCTACTCATAGAAACCTTTCAAATATCACAAATCAGGTTCCATCAGGGCTGACCACCCCTTAATGTTGTGGGGGGTCAGTTTTCGATAAAAATAGAGTGTCAGTGTATGATAAAGTAACCTGCACTCGTACTTTTACAACATAAAATTGATTCAAAGTTTATTATGAAAGATGTGGGCTGAAAATAAAGGCTGTTTTGGTGGTGATTATTAGATCTACTAATTTATAGTTGATAAGCTCAGATTTATTAATAAGATTCAACATCCGAAATTGTCCTGTACTGAGAAGATTTTTTTGGATTGAAAGGTGATTTCCGAGTTATTTCCTAATAATGTAGCTGCGAATGATTCTACAATATTAAAAATGGTAAAAAAGAAAATATTAAGAATTTTTTTTGGCACAATCAACAGTATGTACCTTTTACTAGCGAAGTGAAATTGTCTTTTGGTAATTACGGCCATAAAAAATAAGTAACTAGGTGGATTTATAAGTTTCAAACCCTTAACATCGGCTAAGCTTGGCGTTCAAAATAAAAATCCACCTAGTTACCTATTTTTTAATTGGCCCATAATTAGCTAAAGGACAATTTTCACTTCGCAAGTTTTAAAAAAAGTGCATATTGTAAGTCTTCCGGTGTGAAATTCCAGAAAATAGAATCTGTCTAATAATTAAAAATAATGTTCAGAGTCAAAATTAAACTTCATTATTGGGAACGATGTAGAAACAATAGAAGTGAGAACTGAACAACATTAATTTTGTATAGGCCCCTATCCAATATGCGTTCTGACCAGATTGCGACTATAACCATAATGGATAAAAGTCCTTAATTTTTTCTGTAATTATGCCTAATAATATTTTTTGGGGAGATTTGAGATTTTTTTTGCCAAAACTAAGCACTGTTATGTAAGTATACTGTTTATTCCCAAAAAGAAACGCAAAAGAAAATTCTGGAAAACAAATTTGATCGTTCACTTGGGTCGACGATGATCCATTATGATGAGAGTGAAAAAACGTTAAAAGTTGATATGGGAACTGCACAGCCTCACGGGCGGCTGAGAGTTAAAACTTCCTTAAAAAATATTGAAAGCCTAACTTATAGGCCTATACTGTAAGTTTATAGTATGTTTTAATATGACCACTAAATTGGGAGTTTGCTGAAAATTTAACTTTTAGAAATTTCCATTTTATGCTCTTCATTGAAAATATGCATTTATATATTAAAGGGGTTACTACATTTGTAATCGACCCGTTTTACCAAATAGTAGTTTTTGCTTGCAGAACTAAACTTTTCTCTATCGGATTAATTCGTAGACTTTAAGAGACATGGAATCTGTACCAGACTCGATTTTAGCCACTAGTTGCCTCACTTTTAAATCGGCCATATTAGCAAAGTTTCATTATCAGCAATCATTTTTCAATAGCTAAAATGATATTCAACAATTTGCTATACAAATTAAAATAACCAAAATAAAATTTTAAACGAAATTATAAAGGATTTAATGAAGCATAAGAAAAACAAAAAGTTGCGGAAAGTTTAAAAACTTCAATGATTTTCTAGCAGTGTGTCTAAAAATAATTATATGTTTTCTGCAAAATGCTCTAGTGAAACTGACCTCTAAAATTATTATTTCAATATCATTTATTGTGGAAAGAATGTTGAGAACATACTCACGCCCCTGCGCCTAAACGTGCGCTCCTTCATTGTTCCAAGTGTAATTATATTTTCGGAAGTTTTGACTTCTAGAAATGCTCTGTCGAACCGGAAGGCCAATTTTCACAATAATTAAAAACAGAAATCTTGAAATTAAAAAATCAAATCGTAATTATTGATTAATCAAAAACCATGGTACCGATAATAAAGGGTAATTTAGAAGTTCTCAAATTACATAAAAAAACAATTGGGGATGAACTTAAAAGACGCTTTTAACAACTTCTCTCAATAACACAATGTCCGAATAAAAATGCAGTGACGAATAATTCCAACAAAAAGGTTGAAAATATGTCATAAAATAAATCCTATTTCTCGAAAAATAAGATCAAAACGTGGAAAACCCGGGTGTTTGGAAAAATATTATTATGTTCAAGAACTCTTAAAATTCAGGTTGTTTAATTGCCCAAAAAAATTTTCGGCGTAATTTGATCACTATTTGTTTACTCACCAAAACCTCTTTTCTCATTTGAAGGTCACGTGATCGCTTTGACTTTGGTGTAATGAGAAAGTCTTAAAAACTTTTAAGGAACCACTAACTTCTTTCAAAAATTGAATTTAAACCAATTTTTTGGAAAAAACATGTAGCTACTTTTACAACCTATTCTGTAAAATTATACGGTCACGTGATCATTTTGGGGGCTATATGTAATGGGAAAAAAAGTCTTAGATTTTTTTTTAGATCACGATGAAAGGTTTAATTTGTTGATTTTAAAAAATTTTGCAAAAAATAAGTACTGTAAATACAGTAAAATTTTCAAAAAAAAAAAACGCACAAACGTCATTTTGTTTTTACAAAATTTAATCGATACCTTTTATAATTGATCTTTGTCATTAATGATTAAGCGTCGTAAAATGCGACTTAAATGGTGTGTGGCAAATAGTGGCTAAAATCGAGTCTACGAGTTAAAGGGGTCGGTGCATTTGACAAGATTTGCACTTTTCAGATTTTTTTCTCTTGATGGAAACTTTTCGCCACTCAGTCGAAATTTTTTTGAACAAAGTTGGCACTTTTGAGCTTCCTTCCGTATAATTCTATTTTTTCAAAATCGATTATTTTTGACTTGTTAATCGTCTTTTGAAACACTCAAAAACGGAGAAATCGGTTGAAGGCGTCACAAGTGAGGTGACATTTTTTGTTTTGTTTTTGTTGATGAGAAACCAGAAAACAGACCGACTACCGAATTCAAATTTTTTCTCTAAATAGTTTTGAACAATTTTTCTGTCTAATCGAAAATTTTGTAACATCAAAAAAATCGGAAAAAAAACGAAATTTTGACAAACATAATAAAAAAAAAAATTTATGAGATAATAAGAAAAAATGGATACGAGGTGGTCAAGTCGACTTAAACAAATTTGCCAGGTTTAACGGGAAATAAATTTTTTTATTTCTAATAAACGAAGCTTCAACCGATTCTCCCAAACCTGTAATTCGTTGCAAAAAAATACCAGTGGAAAAGTAGCCATTTTCAATATTTCAAGCTAAGAATTCCAGAGAAATAAGTATCGAAGAAGAAATGAATAAATTTCAATATATTTCCAAATTAAGTTTTGACAAAGAATCCCAAAAAATGTAAAATGATTTTCCAAATAGCATGATAAAAAATGTCTTTTTTATAATGTTCGGAGAATGTCTTTTCCAAAATTTTCATATTTGTCGAATTCAAATAAGTTTAATTCGAACTCCAAATTCTTCTAAAAAGGCAAGTAATTTCGACAATTTGTAGTTAAAAAGTTGGCCTGGAGGGTGAAACATCGCTTTGTGGCCATATTGGGAGAAGAATATATGATCTCAGTAAAAATGTTTTCATCAATGAGCCCATATCCGTAAATGCTGTCAAAATGCACCCGAGCCTCCTTTAAAACAAGCAAACATATTCGCGAAAATCGAATTGAAAACTGTATGAACTGATTATTGCAATGAAATCTGAATAAAATATATGATAGAAAATAAGCGTAGGCTGAATTATCTGATTGGAAAGAGTATATGCTTGAAAAATTCATTTATTTTTATTCAAATAAAATAGTAAATTTCATGAGTGAGAGCTCAAACGGAAAGCAATGCATGTCAAAACATGCGTAAACATGTTTGAACAGATATTTGCCCGTCATTGAAATAAATTAGGCTTCTTATTATTTATTGAGGATCAACTGGTGTTGTTGTGTGGGGCCACATTCCTTGCATAATGATTTGACAAATTTTGACAAAGCGGCGCGCATCGCATTTTTTTTAAGAGATAACTCCAAAAATGTAAAATTTAATAATAAATGTTGTTGTTGAATTCCTAAAAAAGTCGAAAATTTTGATTCGGCTAAGATTCCAAGTATTTGAACCAGGGAAGATTTTTGATAGTTATGAAACTTAAGGAAAACCACTGATTATTTTCGGGAAACATTTGTTCCGTCAGAAATAATTTTTTTCGTCAAAAATAGGTCAGAAAATTTCTTTCCGAAATTCATATGAAAAGGTCTTACAACTGAATTAAACTGAACGTAATTCGAGATATTCTTATGATTTTTCTAAGAATTTAAAATTGTAAAAATTATTTTGGACGAAAAAAGTTTTTGACGAAAAAAAATGTTTTCCCATATTTTCAACGTTGATCCAATGGCCTGATCCACATAGTATTTGTGAACCAAAAAAAGAATTATCAATTTTCTGAAACATCGTTTGCATCTTTTTATCACAAGAAATTCAATCGTCAAAAATTTCTTCTGAAAAATTTGCACGGCTTGTTTTTTTCTTTTTTTTCATAATTTATTTGTTTCCGTGCAGTCAAATTTTTCCATTAATAAATTCGAATAATGCACTGTGAACAATTTTATGGTGCTCCAATGGCCGGGAAATTGTCCGATCGTCAGAAAATCAAGTAGGTTTTTTCACAAATAGTTAAACGGTAAATATTTGAATATAATTCGTAAAATGCAAAAATCACTTATTTCAACGAAATATATAATGCCTAATTAAGACTTTTGATTAAATAGTTACTACAACTAGTCTAATTTTTCAACTGGTTAAGATAATTAACTTTTGGTTAATAAATTAAATCATGTTATGCTTAAGTTAGTCCCAAGAATATGTGTCCCCATCAATATAAACAAATTCAAAAAGCTATTTGATGATTTTCGAAACGTAAATAAAAATTGCGATTTTGTCTCAATTTAAACATTTTTGACGACTTTCTGATAAGTCAAAACATAACCAATCAGAATCGAAGATTAAATATTCTCAAAAAAACTTGTGAAAGTAAGTGTAAACCCAATGACAGTTAAAATACTGCATATTTATTTTGCCTTATCAAAAAAACTCTATCAAATTAATACGTGGTAGTGCTAAATTATATGATAAAAGTTATTTACAAAAAATAATTATCTGGAAAATAAAATTTCCGGATCACTTTTAAGGAAAAAATTAAGGTTAATTTAAAAAAAAATGCGTAGGCGGAAACCAATTGTTAGCTGAATATCTCGTATTTTGGTTGTTCGCTTTTTTTGTCCACAGTAAATCAAATAAAATCGGTATTTAAACTGGTTAAATGCCGATTTAGTTTTTCTTGAAACTTTTCATTTCTTATTTGGGTTTTCGTTTGTTTTTATTTCTATTTACAAATTTTGACCTCTGCGCACCCTACTCCCAATGCACTGAATGTACTTTGTATCTCTTCTCTTGTTAACAAAGATATTCTGCCGGGAGACTGTAAGTGATTTTTTGTATATGATGTTCACATATACCAAATAATTGATGTTTTTCGTCTAAAACTCTTTCGTTATTTAATTTTGAAACGCAAATCAACCCAAAAACGCGAGATTTTGGGTGTGTTTGGGTAATCAATTTATTCAAATGCGTTGAATAAGAATTACTCAATAAATTTATAATGTGCATCAACTGATGCAGGATAAAGGACCCAAAAAAGAATGATTCCCGGTTATTTCATCACTCCGTTTTGAAACCTTACACGCCTGATTTTTCAACGTTGACCCCTATTTTTTAAATCGGCGAAGAAAAAACCAATAAATTACAGTTGTTCCGGATATTGATCCAATCACCATGAGTATTTTTGCGGAAATAAATAATAGTGCAG